>JBBBDQ010000772.1:1422500-1557500 GCA_037127315.1 Ascarosepion bandense | reverse complement strand
TATATATATATATAAAGAGAAACCGCAAGTGTTCTTTTATCAAATATATAGTGTATTCTTTTTTTTATTCTTTTATTTTCTATTTTGCTACACGTGTTTCTGGTCTCGCGGCCTTCTTCAGCCTGTGTTTGTCAGTCATCATCTTGTTTGTGTGTGGTGTAGTTCACATCTTATGCTCGTTAGTTATCCTCACTGGGTGTCCCATACTTTCGGCCTTGTATCACATCTAAGCTGCGCTTAGAAAATCACCACATCTTATACTCGTGAGGGAATCTCTTTACAATTTCTGGAACAAATAAACTCTGACATTTCTTCATATAATTTTAAAAACTGATTTTTTTTTCTGAAAAAGAAAAAGCAAACCAGTTCAAAATAGAATAAACTTTTACTTTGTTCAAAAATTTCTACACATAAATGCACGCACAAATATAAAAAGTTATTTAGAATAAAAAAATATTAAAAATTAATTTTTTAGAAGAAATTCTGCACATAAATTTTGCATAAATACGCACCTGCAACATAAACATTTGAAAATTATTTTATGACATAATTTAAGTGTATTATAACTAAAAGAGGGCAAAAGAGTTTAGCATTGTGGCCGCTTACACTCAAATTATGTTTTTCTGTGGCTCCCATAAAATTTACCAGGACTCTCCTCTTGTGACCATGGGGTCCCCGGTTAAGAAATTCTGGACTAGTGTATGAAAAATCGTGCCATCTTAATTTAAAGCATGAGACTCGAAGCAGCAGAAATGTGATTTTACAGAAGTCTGATGAGGATAACATGGACTGAACATGTGAGCAACCACAATGTTGTTGAGAGGATGCAAACGAAAAAGCTCATCAGGAAGAGAGAGCTGTAGTCTCTGGAACACCTAATGAGGAAGGAGGGCTTAAAGAATCCAATACCCACGGGATGGATAGAGGGAAAGAATGATTGAAGTTGAATGAAAAAAGTTTTAATTCATGAATTAGTTGTTAAATAGAGAAATTAGGAATAGAACGTTTTGAAAGATTGTAGAATCTTCGAGAAAAATCTAGAGAATTCGAAAGGATTCTAGAAATATGCAAATTAGGTGTTAGCCCCTATAAAAAATAGGTTTTGGGAAGTGAGTAGTTAGTTGTTAAAAGGATTTGCTAACATTATCGACTCCGGCTTTGATTCAAAGATTTGTATATCTATCCGAAAGAATCTCTAAGAAACGTTGCCAACCAACTAAAACCTGAAAGAGAACCTGATGGAACTAAGTAGGTAAATAGAAATGTTTGAGTTTTTCATTGACCAAACTAGTAATTATTCTTTATATACACTTTCGAGGATTTCCAAAATATATAGCACTTTGTAGTGGACGAAGCGTCCACTTACTAATTTATGTTTACGAGTCGACTCGACGTAACTGGTTGGTGAAATAGAACAGTCAATAAGAAAGAACGAGTAAGGCGAAAGTAACCAGAAAAACAATGTATTGACAAAGGTTACATGGGGTTGAGAGAGCATGCATAAGAAAGTGAAAAGGAAAGAGTCATTCCCCTTCGTCTGTTCGTAGAAACAAAATAAGATGTATGAAGTTTTTTCTCTAGCTGAAAGAAAGGTTTGTAACAATTGTTAAGATTATCGTAAAGAGTTCAAAGTCCAAATCCTTGATGAAGAAAGTCAGACAGAAGACAAAGTTCTGTGTCTGTGTGTGCGTTGAGTAGAGAGAGAGAGAGAGAGAGACTTACATGCGAATGTAGCAGTCTTAGTCAGTCTGTGGATTTCTACTGACGGAGGTTGGAAAAATGTGAATTTATGTGTAGAAAGTTATTTTATGTAAGGTCCAGTTTGAAGGAAAGTTAATGTGCATAGTGTTAATGTCGGTGAGAAGAAAAATAAAAGAAATTTGCGCCACTAATTGCTACCCGCAATTAGTGCACGTGTGTTTGTGTGAATTAGGGAGACATGTCTGCTCTTGCCCCGGGACGAAATCCTAACTGACGTACCACGTGATGTTCTTCGCTTTTATTGGCATCGTTTAGGCGGAAACAAGTCATCACGTGGACGCCGAGTGACCATGCGCGCGCGTGTGTGTGTGTGTGTGTGTGTGTGTGTGTGTGTGTGTGTGGGTGTCAATGTATGAAACCCCACAACTTAAACTACTTCGCTAGCTTAACTGGGTAAAGTTACTTGAAACCTTTCTTTCCCCGTAACATTCACCAGTAGTAAACTATGTTTCTTGTTTTGAATATAACAAAAATTGTATATTTGTAAATATTTTATTTGGCGTATTTTTGTAAATTAAATATTTGTTTGTGATTTATCTCTGAGTTTTAATCAATCATTTTTTTTCTTTTGTTACAACTTAACACGTAACAATACCAAGAGGAAAAGTGTTAAGAGCGACAAGGGACAGGGGTAAGAAGAGGTCCACGATCGTCTCCGTCCTGAAATGACACGGCATATAAAGAAGAAGATTTTAAAGCAAACTAATCACTGTTGTAGCTGTTTAGCTATACTTGCAAGTGCCGCCAAGTGATATTATTTTAATCATTTCACCCCAAGCATAGCAGAACTGCCACTGGTGCGCAGGGGGTTACAGAAGAGGTAAGATGAGAAAGAGGAACAAGTTACATGGAAGTCAGAGAATGAGTAAGAACAGGATGAGAATACAGGTGTGAAGAGGGCTGCATGGAATGAAAAAGGAAAAACAAAATGATACAAAGATTGTCATGGAAAGGATGTGATTCAAGAAGAGAAGAGATGGCAATTGACTTTGTATTTAAATTCTTAGAGATTGTAGTTTTCAGGAAAGCAAGTATACGGAAGAGACTTCCACAGTCGGAAAGTGCGAGCAAAGAAGCTACTAGAGTAGAAATTGCGGTTATATTTTATTGGTTTCACTGTAAAAGCGTGGGACCTAGTTGCTAGTCTAGTAGCTTGAGTAAATTCATGCAGAGGGGGCACCAGGGAGCTGAACTAGTCGGAGCAGAATCCGTAAAAGTATTTGCAGAAGAAACGGAGGGAAGCCACATTACGTCGGTTAGAAAGTGACTGGAGTTGAGATACCAGGTCAGGATCAATTACATTACAGATTCTTTGTTGGATTTTGTCACCAAGCTCGAGATGAATAGCAGGGGCACCCGACCATATGTGGCAGCAGTATTCAATGCACGGGCGGATGGTAGATTTATATATGTGTAATATAGATTTAAACGAGAAAAACTTACTAGCCCTACATATTAAATGTGTTTTTTTTTTACTTATGCTTTCCACTAAATTTGCTTGGTTGCATCGGAGGTTCGTACATTTAACCCCATTTCAAGGCAGGGCCTTATTTAAACTTGAAAGTTTTCTTTCAAATTAGTTGTGCGATGTAGAGCTCGGTGGAGCGGTTATGGGAAGAGGGAGGAAGACAGAATTTAAAACCGATACCCTTTCCCTTTTGATATGTAGTCGCCTTTTTTTGAAGCGTAGTGTAAATAATAATAATAATAATAATAATAATAATAATAATAATAATAATAATAAGTGCGAAAAAAGGATAGGTTGTTCTGCACGCTGATTCCAATTAGGATACTATACGTCTGATGTGACAATTAGCTTCTTACACCTCGGGTACCACCCGAGACTACATCAAAACAAGAGTTTATCCACCCAACCACTCACCCTAGCCATCACAACAACTTCGGTGTGTTCCTTTTTGTTTTGTTATTTTGCAAATAGAGACGACGGTCTTTATTTAACTATCTCGGTTAAAAATTTGCAGACGAATAGAAATAGTAAAAATTTTAAATGACAGGAAAATGACCTTAAAAAAAAAATGAGGGAAAATGCTCAATTTGTTTTTTTAATCAACTCACCCCAAGCAAAGAAATAATGTCACTAAGACGCAAGAGCTACTGGAACCAAAAAGATCCAATTTCTGATACTGCAGTGAATGTCTGGAGAATTTCCTCTCAAGTAAAGAAAAGTGTCAAGAATAATGTACAACAAAGCCAGTACGTATTTTCCCACGCAACCCTCTGACCGATTGAGAGTCCCGGACTGGGCTTTGTGAACTTAGCTATTTTAACAACATTTGCTTTTTTTCTACCTCTATTTATATCAGTCAGTCAGTTAAGTCCCATATGTGATACACGCTTGGGCGATCATGTTTCGAATCAGACATGACTGACTGGGCAGAAGATTATCCCGCAGTAGGTTGCCATTGTTTTCTGCGGTAGAATGGTTGCCAGCCAAGGCTATAGAACCCAGTCTGTTTTATTATGTAATCCATAACTGAAGGGAAGAGACGGATTAATACCTTTCCCAAGGGTATTAGTGCGTAAGTAAATGCAAGGAATTCAACTAGAATCCGAACCCTGTTCCTCGGTTTCTCGTTCCTAGCCGATATCTACAACGCACATCTATTTATACACGTTACAGAAATCTAAGCGCTATTGACTATTAAAGGATGAAACATTTTGGGGATCATTTTTTTCTATATCGAATCCGTGAATTTGTTTTGCTCATGCTAAGACTCGAGAGAGAAAAAAAAGCACTATATAAAGTTCACTATTTTTTATTTATAATTTTGAATGTGTTGTAATTATTCAACAAAAAAAATTTCGTGATGATGTTACAAATTTGCCGCCAAACATTTTATTTATTTATTTAAGATAGAATGATGTATTATGACATGTCTCTGATTTGTATTTATCTACATTTAATTTATTTTCAATTTTTCTCTGTTAATTGTTCATCAATATTACATATGATCCATTATTGTGCATGAGATAGGTTACAATAAAATTTGTATTTTATATGAATACTATCTTATGAAAATTAAGATGGAGTAGGGCGTCGAGCGCAGTGTCATAGATTCAATGGCGTGGAGTCACAAAACCCTTGCGCTGGTCAGGATAACATAGACAGAGCAAGCGAGAAACAAGGAAGTCTTAAAGAAAATACATACCACTAGAGACTGCTGCTAATGATCTGAAAGAGAGTTGTTTTTTCTAAGCGCTGTTTAGATGTGGCACAGGCCGAAAGTATGGAGTACCCAGTGAGGATCGAACTTACTACTCAGTTGTAATAGGTTCGAGCGTGACAAGCTTGCTAACCATTACACCACGTCGAGATGCCCTCTGACGATCTGAAAGAGAGAGCTGAATGCTCTGAGACGCATAATGAGGAAAGAGAGTCTGGAGAATATAACAGGAGATGTTTTGTATGAATACTACTGTTGTGGTCTGTTAGGAAGAAAACACAGAAACAAGAAAGTAGATTGAACCAGTGTACTGGAATAAAAGAACATATATACGAAGTAAGAGTGTTATTAGTCAGCAGAAGAAGTGTCCGTCCGAATTGTCAAGTTACACCGCGTTTCGACTGCCTCCTAGGAAACTCGCAGGTTAGTATTTATGAAGGTGGAAGAGTTCATTCTAATATAGATAGGGCACTATAGCAACTACCTTATGAAAAAAGAGAAGCAGGATAAAGCAAGGATTATAAGTGAATGGACCCCAGAACAAGAATCAAAATGATAACGAGCGATAGGAAAATAGCAAGAGTTACTTAAAGGAACAAAAACCAGGCAACTGTGGCGAGCCTTGATATTCCACGTCCTGAAAGGACATGGCATATAAAAATGATATTTCGTTCATGCCCAGAGATTAAGCTCGATAAAAAAAACAAAAACAAAAAAAAACAAAAAAATAGTACTGTCGTCTCAGTGTGGAGAGGTAATCAACAAGAATGAAACAGAATTGACCATAACTTCAACTCGGCCCGCAGACTCCAAACTCTCTGTTATGTGATGTCTATTCTTCAATATGGCAGTGAATGCTGGACAATCTCCTCAAACATTAACCCTCTAGGGTCATTCGTATCATATTTGATACAGTATGAAAACAAGCCTTGAAAGAAATATTTTCCTGAAAAATTTTTTAAGAGAAATATTTTATAAATTTCAAATGAAAGAAGTACTGACTGCTCAGTCAATGAATACCAAATGTTTCTTTATAGGGAAATACCAAATGTTTCCTTATAGGGAAATACTGTATCAAATATGATACGAATGGCCCTAGAGGGTTAAGAAGAGACTCCAAGCAACCGAAATGTGGTTCTACAGAAGAATGTTGGCGAAACCATGGACCGAACATGTGAGCAACAACGAGGTTCTGGAGAGGATAGAGTTTGGAGTTTGGAGTTTGAGATTTGTTTAGCGGCATACCAACCTCTGTGGGTTATTTAATGCCCCAAAAGTGGGGTTTTAAGGTTTTTGCTTTTAATGTTCGGTTATAGTGAGAAGGTTGATTTAGTCAGATTTTGATGAAAATTTTATTTATTTATTTTTTATTTTAGAAAACTGAAGATGTCTTCTAGTTTTGTATAAAAAATGTATTACTGGTAATAATTTTTTCCTTCAAAATGTATTATGGCAAAAAAAGTTTTTCTTTCAAAAATGTGTTATAGTAATATTTGTTTCCTTCAAAAATGTATATTTTTCTATAAAATTCTATTTTTATGTATATATATCTATAAAAGTATTTTATAATGTTTTGACCCCAGTTTGGGAATAAACTATTTGCCCATAGCTGGGACTCTAACAGGTGCTACCACTCCGGGTCAGGGTGGACCTGGGAACAACAGAAATTAAGATGTGGTTCCATACAGAGGCATTGCTGTCGGATACAATTTACCGCCATACCCAGGACCGGAAAGGATGAAACAAAAAGGAAATATTTAACATCAGCTGAAGTTCCTGGGAAATGTAACGAGGAAGGAAGACTTGGAGAATCTTATACTCACAGGTCATTAAAGGGGAAAGAGAGACAGACTACGCCTAACATACTTGATGAGCTTGAGGAAATTAATAGCGGACCGGGGTTTGGGAGAGGGAACTAGAGAAAATCGTAAATCGACTGGAATTCTTACTGAGTGTAACATTCTTTTATAAAATTGCCCTCCAGTATCTCCTACATATATTTTTCTCTGTCCATTTGTATATTGAACTTCTGCTTTGCAAATAACTCCTACGGTTTTACAAACTTGGGAAAATGGACATTTGCTTTTATCTCTGCCGTTACATTATTCATTAACGATATTTTACTGCACGTTATTTTTTAAATTCTTAGCGTTTTGTCTCTTTATGGGATTTCCTAAATTGCAGACACAGCTGTAACTTAATTGAACTGCATTTTTATTAAATATCTTGCGTCATTCTGAGATTTTTAGGAAGTGTTTATTAATCAATTCGAAAAATATTTTCCCCGTTTTGGACTTTACTTCTAAATTAAAAAGCGGGTTAAAGCAAATGATATTTCGTTTCCTCGAATTATTCTTCATTTGTTTATTTATTTGAGGTTTATATTGTAATTTACTTTTAAGACCATTTTCATTTAAAATCTTTTCGTAATCTTTTTTCTTTCATTGAAAATTGTTTTGAGAAATGAACTTTTAGACATAGAACAATTTTCGATGAAAGAAAAAAGATTACAAAAAAGAAAGAGGAAAAACGTAAATGGCACTAACCTCAACCCTATCGTTTACGGAATATCACTTTCGGAGCCAAGTCCGGAACGCCACTCCGACCTTTACGAATTCTTCTTTAGTTGGATCCTGGATCCGAACCACGCTCTAAGAATGCGGACGGGTACGTCAGTCCAACCAAATGTATCTGGAAGAGCGACCTCTTTCCAAGATCCTAACCACAAGCCGGAGGACTTGTTGCAGTTAATCTTGGCCACGTGACTTTTTTGTAGCTTTCAAACGCCTTCTGTACTACCCAAATGTCGATGAGTGATGACACGAAAATTGATATGTCATCAGTATACGCGGAAACGCTGGCACGAGCACCATTAGTGACGTCGATTCCACGCAGGGTCTGACTGCACACTTAGCTGGCGAAAGAGAGACTGCAACGCCCAAGCATAAAGCAGAGGCGACAGTAGACAACCCTGACGAACCGACAGAGACACCGAAAATCGCACGTTTGCTTTCCATTTTGAATCAGGCGACTGTAGGACATCAGACAGGTACCAATAGTTGACCCTATCAAATGCTTTGGGCTGATCCATATTCATCATTGAGGCTTGCTTGTCGTCTTTTACTCCATCTAGAATCGTGCGGATTAGATGCAGGTTGCTCTGAATTGTTCGACCTTTCACAGTACAAGTATGCTCGGATCCCAACAGAATCTCCGTCAGGATCTTGGCTAAAGTCTTTAACTCTTTGTTTGGCAGAGTTATAGGCTTATAACTATCTAAATAACACACGCCATTCTTACCCTTTTTAAACAACATGATCACTCTTCTGGAGACCCGGTCGGAGATGGACCACTGTCGGAACCATTTGTTGTACACGACAGTCAAAATCGGCACCAAAATGTGTGACAGCTTCAAGTGCAGAGTATAAATTCTCGGAGACTTGCCACTCCCGATCCTCTTCAATGCAAAGTAAACTTCTCCATCTGTGATCTCACCATTACAGCTAGCCGCTTTAGTCGGTGAGAGCCAAGGAAAGTCAACCAAATAGCTGCGACACTCTTCGCCACAGAGACTAGGTAACTAGCTCTCAAAATGCCGCCGAAACGACTCGCACATGCCCTCAGTGGTATCGACCTCCCAAATGTATCGATCAGAACCTTGACGGATCTCTTCCTTGCTCAATTCTGCGCCAATATTCACGGCTACGTTAAACATATTGTTTAACCTATACCTAACTACCTGACCTGGTAGCACTCACTAGGTGCTCACTTCAGGGTATGACTAGGTAAACCTATCTTCAGCCTTTGCTCGGGACAGACTATCTTTAAAAGTCTTCACTTTTTCGCCTTATCTAGAGCGAGTTGTTGCCTATATTTAGTGGTGAAAGACCTAATGCTATCCTTAAGCCTCACTATCCACTTATTTCCGATAACCACCCCCGCTAGTTCCCGCTGCACTAATCTAGTTAGCTGTTACCGGAAGTCCCGCCTGTTCAGTAAAGACAGACTGATCTTCTCGTGTCCAGCCATTCTAGTTCTAGCAGCTAGCGGCATCCTGGCACAGAAAGGCCTATGGTTCGAATAAGCCGAACCAGTTTAATGTGTGGCAATTTAGCAAGTATAGATCGACACTTTTGACTAACCTCCTATCCAGGTAACTAGCTACCCGGCTAGACGATTACTTAAGTGCACACGTCAACATATCTCGCCCTAGGTTATCTACCTGGTATCGACAAAACCGAACTCGTCGATCAGATCAACCAAGCTACAATCGCCTGACCTCCTGCTTGCTTCTCGTTCCCTGTCTATGTTGGGGTTCTGGATGGCATTCCCATTCTCCCTAAGACCAAGCTCAACGAATCCACAAGGAACGGCTCTAACTGATGGATAAAGGAGACACACTCCGTCTGGTTGTTGGGTACATAAACCGGAACGATCAGAAACGATCTATTGGCAATATTGACCACTAACAGCTGCGCTCCTTGCCCCTGGATTGACATGAACAGGGTCTACTCATGCACCTAAGGCACATTTAACCAGTATGGAAACACCTCAGCAGGTGCCGGTATGCTGATTAGAAATGAAGACAGCACACGAGCACCAACGTCGCAAATAAAGTGTGTCTACTGGGTCGCGGCCACATTTACACCGAAGGACAAGAAATTACGAAGCAGGCGGACAGCCTTATTCCTATTCCTCCAGCTCCTCACATTCAAGCTTGATAAACATTTTTCAATTTTGTTCCCCCGGGCACAAGTAAAAGACACCGTAAAAGACACAAGTAAAAGACACTGCAGAGTAAAAGACACCGTCGGATTATCCTAGGCTCCCTGTGCCGATCGCTGATGTAATACGTCGATCTAGGAGAATGCCACCGACATCCGTGGAAAAAGTTTATTTTAGAGTCCTATATAAGGAAGGATGGAGTACAACTGGGACCCTCTCTGCTAAGAGTTTTGATATTTTTTCAAGTCCAGAGCTCTAATTTTGGCCATCCTGACTTCTGGAAAAAGGTCCTTTGCTTCTGCAATGTGATCCTAAATTTTTAGATTCTTCTCTGTATATTTTATCAGGGTTATCATCCATGGAGCCTGTGTGAAATTTCAGTGCTCTTTCGTCGACTTCCGTTGACGGAGGTCAATCTAAAGAAAAGAGGGCCTTCTTTTGAACTGAAAGGTCCCTCTCAAGAACTTGCCTGTAAATTTGACATATTTCCACACTCTGGGAAATTGCTTTTTCTTCTTCTATTTGGAGGAGGGAGAAGACGGAGCAATAGAAGGAGAAAAAAGGAGACTCACTTTACCTTGACTGGAATGTTCCATTTTTGCTGCCCAAGCAGGGACGGATCGGGACTTGGTATTGTCCATGGCATAACACCGCCTTGCTTCGTCCAGTCCGATTTTCGTTTTTTGGTATTTTGTTTTTACTTTTCTTTATCTTTTTTCTTCCTTAAAGAAGAGTACAGAGAGGAAGGCATCTCCTTCACCTCCATATACAAGTCAAGCTGCGGCAACTCCACATTATCCTGTATATACTACCGCTTGAAATGCTGCTGTTGCTTTTGTCGGAGCTCCTGCTGCAGCTCTTGTTGGTGCTGCTGCTAGTATTCCTGCCGATGTTAATGTATGCGCTGCTCCAGATTCTCCTGCTAGCGTTTTTGTTCAAAGTTTTTTTGTAGGGGTGGGGTGGCATCTTTGCATCCTTCTTGTGTAGGATACCTGCAGTGGGGTGGGTTTGCGGCCTTGGACCCCCTCCTTAAAACCCCATCCATTCATCGTGGCTCTTCGGGGCATTGTGTTTGTCTCCATCTCTGTTGTTTGTTGATGGCAGGGGTTGTGGCACCATAGAACCAGTAGTGAGGTCGGCGGCTTTCGACAAAAATGAAAATTGATCGGTTTCTACAGGTGTGCATTAGGGATGTCCAAAAAGTTATTCCTGGTCAATATTACCATCACATCAAAATTTCTAGTGGCAATGCCCGCCTTGCTCTTCAAAGACGAGATATCTGCGGCCTGTTTAACTTGGCAAAAAGAAAACGCTCTCATGTGGTTCTCGGTGATCTACTGGGAACTCCGTGTAATGTAACCTTCGTCTTCCAGATGCCTATGTACTTAGTCTGTAACCTAACAGATTCCGTTGTGAGGTTGTTACTAGTCAGAGTCTTCGCTGCTTACTCTGTCGCCAGTAGGATGTACCACATGGCATTATTTCTGCTGGCCAATACTTTGGCCCAAATATTGAGACTTTTATAGCTTCCTTCATTACCTTCTTGCTAACGCCGATCAATTTCCTTGTTTCTATGTCCGTGGTCAGCAGGGAGATAATCCTTGTATTGATTGCCTCTACAAACGTAGGCACTGCTAAAATTTTATTTCCGGAGATACATTTTCCTTACTGGTCTTTGGGTTGTTACAGTAATCTGACCCTTTCTTGGCTCTATCCATCGCTCACGCCCATGAGCTTGCTGCTGTGCGTATCGGACCCTGTTGCTGTGGTGATTCCATCATAATGGTGGCAGTCCCACGTCACTACACACAATTAAGCAATACAACAAAAAGTTTTTACAGTATTTACATTATTCGGACTATTGTTTTCATCTTTGTTGTCATTTGTACGACTTTTTGACCATTGTATGCTCTGGCCTTCTTCAGATGCTAGGAATTTCAAGTCAAACCCTTTATTACAATTGCTGAGGCATATGATCTTCATCTCTTGCATAGAGCCTCTTCTGGTAGTCATGAGTTATCTCCCTCTAACCCTGTAAGTTACTTGTTCAACACTGCTGTAACCTGGTATTGAACTCAGTGGATATAGACGTTGGTTAGTTTCTGACTTGACTCTTAGAGTCTTGAGATCCTGTAAATACTACCTCATCTCAGAAATATAGAAAAATACTAAAAAGTTTTTAATTGATGATAACAAAAATGCTGAGAAACAAACGTAAAAACAACAATGACAAACGTAGACAAAATGGGTCACTTACTTTCAAACAATAGCCATTCTGTTAGGAATTACTACAACGAAACTTGAAATGAACTGCTCTAACGATAAACTGCTTTCTCATTCGTTTTATCTAAATGAGAGTCCAACCAGCCCTGACGCTTATATCAGTCAGTTAGGTGTCATACGTAATGCATGCTTAGGCGATCATGTCTCGAAAGAGACATGACTGACTAGGCAGAAGATTTTCCAGCAGGAGGATACCATTACTTTTTGCGGTAGACTGGTTTCCAACCAAGGCTATAGAACTCAATGTGTTCTGCTATTTACTTAAATATGGATGTCTTCAAAATATTATTTTGTGGACATAAATCTATCTATCTATCTATCTATCTATCTATCTATCTATCTATCTATCTATCTATCTATCTATCTTATACATATATATGTATATATAACATAATGATGATCCACGTATACTGTCTTAATATGTATAGGAAAAAGTACTAAAAAGTTGTAAGTTTAAAAATGTATTTTTTTGACAATATTTATTTATTTCTATTATTTAGTATTTTCTATTATTTTAGTATTTTGAATCTTTATAAATATTTCAATAGTTAAACATTTTTTAGATACACTTAAAATTTTTTCTTTAAAACAACATTTAAAAGTATTGCAGTTAGGCTTACGTTTAAACATATCCAAAAACTCTATCGCTTTCTACGTCACGTGATGTAAACATCCTCGCGACAGACGCTCTTCACGTCGGACGCTTCTAGTTTAAATTTTAAAATCATTTGTTTCTGATGAAAGGCCGAGGCCGGTCTGAAATATCAAATATATATATATATATATATAATAACAGAAATAAGAGAGAGATATGGGAGAGTAGCATGATTGTATACATCACGGATAATGATGTCAATTGTTTCCTGGACGGGAACATTTGTGAATAATTTTTGGACATCCAAAGATGCAATTATTTGATTCTTAAGTTTTACGGAATGGAGAATCTGTAAAAATTCGTCCGTGGAATTAATACTATATTTACCAGGAAGATAGGGAGTAATTAGTTTGTTAAGAGTTTTAGAAAGGTTATATATTGGTGTGGGTATTTGAGAAATGATAGGTCGGAGGGGATGATCTTTTTTATGGATTTTTACATTTCCATAAAGGTAGCCGGGCTGATAATCACCTATAATCTTTTGAAGTTTATAGGATCCTATTTCAGCATTGTTTGCAGTAATAAGTTTATTAATATGTTTTTTAAGTTGGGTTGTGGTATTACTAGTTAATTTTTTAAATTTATTGTGATCGTCCAGAATGGCCTGTAATTTGGAGTGATATTCCTGTCTGTTTAAAATAACAAATGTATTGGTTTTATCGGCACGTCAGATAACAATATTTTTGTTATTTTTTAGATGTGTGGCTGCTTTTATGAGAGGCGTAAATATCATTAGGATTTTTATGGTAACGGTGTTTGATTGATTCAGCTTTGAGTAAATCTTTTAAGCCAACCTGTGTAGTAATATGGTTGTCCTGTTCGAGTTGAAGTATTTGTTGAAATTGAAACAACCAACACTCAATAAAATCAACTTTCAAACAGGAAATAACATATTACATTGCATTTGACTACATGGTTTTGTTGTCATTTCGCACTATCCCGCGGTGTGACGTCATAAAACCGCATCGCAAACTTAAGAACTGCGTTTATTGTTTTTGGTAACTATTGCCGTTGCCAAGCGGAGTTTTATGACAACACAAAATAAAATCGTCGGTGATGGTGGATTTTATAATATTTCAGTTTAAACAACCTCTCTGAAGATGGCTCATGTGAGCCGAAAGCTTAGAAGAAAACCAATAAATAATTATCCAAATGTTGGAGAATTTTTGTCTTTATTTTCAACTAAAATTAAAGCAAAAATACGACGTTTAGAATGGCTCATGATAAAACATAATAGACATTCATTGTCTCTTATATTTAACAGTATATGTTTAGAATATATATATATATATATATATATATATATATATATATATATATATAATTTAAAATACCGGATGTATATATATATATTTTTGCTATTACGTTGGAGGACATCGGCTGTAGTATGGACCTGCTGAGAAACGGGAAATTTTTCGCCACGTAGGCGTAACCAAGACACGCTACTCATAAATGAATACCTTACCAGCTTTCCACTTATGTATAGGAAGGGAACTGGTTAGCTGCTCATGGAACTGATGATGACGACGACGACGATGATGATGATGATGATGATGATGATTGGTGAAGGCGTTTTACACAAAAAAATTGATGTCAGTTTATGTGCTCATAATTTGTTAAATGGGCAGGGAGGTGAGCGTTTCAGAATCACTCGTGAAAAAGTAGACATTTGGAAGAAAGGAATTGTCTGTGGTCAGAAATTATGAAAAGCATCATTGACGTAATATTTTGTGACTTTAGATAGCTTTTATATTAAGATACTATTATGCTGCATTTGAGTTAATAATCGAATGAAATTTAGAAAAAGTTTGATTCAACATTTCCTGCAGTAATAATAATAATAATAATAATAATAATAATAATAATAATAATAATAATGAATGAGCTGGAAGGTCTTCTGCAAACTGTAAAATGCTTCAGCGAAGACATTGGAATGAAATTTAATTTGAATAAATGTGCTAAAGCTACAGTTTTACGTGGATCAATACAAGAAACATCCTCAATTAGCTTAGACCCTGCTGTAACAATAAAAGAATTGAAACCAGAAGAAGCTTATAAATACCTAGGTGTAAATGAGAGCGAAAACATTCACCATAAAAAAATGAAAGAAATAGTGCGTAAAGAGTACTATAGAAGGCTACGAATGATATTAAAAACTGAATTAAATTCACAGAATAGAGTTATGGCCATTAATAGCCTTGCAATCCCAGTTGTCCAATATAGCTTCAACATCTTAAACTGGACTCTAAACGACATCAGGCGAATGGATGCTAAAACAAGAAAGCTTCTTTCTAAGCATAGGATGCATCACCCAAAGGCTGATGTAGACCGTCTATACATACCCCGTAAAGAAGGTGGAAGGGGTCTTATTCAGCTGGAATTGTCATACAAGACAACAACTATTGGCTTACTAACATACATAGAAACAACAAAGGATTGGATGATACAATTAGTAAGGCAACATGAAGAAAGAAAGAAAAAATATTCAATAATAAAAGAAGGCAGTAAATACAAACAAGAATTACAGTTAGTAGATTCTGTAGAAAAGCAAAACAGTAGCCAAGAACCAACTATTGCGGCAAAAAATATGAAAATGAAAGCCAAAGATAAAGCTCTTGAAAAGATGAAACAGCGCTGGCAAGACAAACCTCTGCATGGCCAATATCCAGTACGTGCCAATAAATCCAATGTTGACAAAGTTAATACTCATCGATGGTTACGTGCATCTGGATTAAAGTCTGAAACTGAAGGATTTATACTTGCAGCACAAGACCAAAGTCTTTTCACGAGAAACTTTCAGGCAAATATTATGCATAATAATATGGATCCAAAATGCAGGTTTTGTGATAAACACCAAGAAACAATAGACCACCTAATCTCAGGCTGTTCTGTGCTTGCCCCAAACGAATATAAAAATCGCCACGATAGAGTTGGGCAATATTTACATTGGGCAATGTGCAAACATTATGGAAAAGCTGTAAACAAACACTGGTATGAACATCATCCAGCACCGGTTACAGAAATAGAAGATGTAACCATTCTATGGGATTACACCATCTACACAGACAGAAAAATTGAAGCAAACAGGCCAGACATTATTGTTAAAAACCAGAAGGAGAAAACTTGTCTATTAATTGATATGGCTTGTCCAGCGGATTGTAACATAGCAATCAAGGAATTTGAAAAACTGTCAAAATATAAAGACTTGGAAATTGAAATAGAAAAAATGTGGAAATTGAAAACAAGAGTTGTGCCAGTGATAGTAGGTGCACTTGGAATGATAAAAAATGGAACAAAACAACACATTGAAAGAATCCCTGGAAACCCCAGCTTAAGAGATATACAAAAAATTGTATTATTAAGTACAGCCCACACACTAAGGAAAACGTTATCTATGTAATGCTGGGGATGATAGGGAGGATAGAAAAACATGAAATGGAGTCATAACAACACGCCACTACCTGCCTTAGGTCTCCCCGCAGACTTGGTTGGTAGTGAGACCAAAGCAGAAATCGAAATATGATGAAAAATGACATAATAATGATACTCGGCTTTGCTGTGATAGAATATCGAGTGTCAAATTATTGATTTTTACTGTTCCATATGAAACAAGAGTGCTCTTAAAAAAAATTGAAAATATAGAAAAATACCAGGGCCTGGCTCGTGAGCTGAAGAAGCTATGGAACGTGTGTAAAACTAATGGGGGAACTTGGAACACTACCTATAAAACTAAGAAACGCTTAAAAAAAATTGAAATTGAGAATAAGATAGTATCCTTCCCAAGAACTACTATCGTTTGTCGTTGCCTCAAGAATAGAATTTCAATTGACTTCCACAATGTCCGACACCAGAATAATAATAATAATAATAATAATAATAATAATAATAATAATTTAGCTCTAACAAAATCCACAAACTGAAATCCCTAAGAAATGAAAATATACTCAATCCAATTAATCCTTTGCGCAAATTTTATCAGTGCTAAGTAATAACCCCAATGAAATTCCAGAATGGATCTCTGAAGTGTATCACCTACCAAAAACGGGTGACACAGATGATCAAAAAAATTATAGGCCAATAACATGTTTGCCCACCACATATAAATTGATCACGTCAGCTCAGAAAAACTGCACTTACTCCTTTCACGGTGAAAACAATATTCTTCCTCTGAAACAGAAAGTTTGCTGAAGAGGTTCATATAGTTGCAAAGATCAACTATTGTTAAATAAATGATCCTGGAAATTTGCACGAAAACGTTACAAATCTCATGGATTGGATAGATTACCGTAAAGCCTTTAATAGTGTACCACATTTTTGGATCTTTAAGGCTGTAAAAATTTACAAAGTCTCCTCAGTGATAGTAAAAAACAATAAAAAAAAAATTAGATATAGCATGGAACAGTGAAAAATCGCATTATACGTAAAACACACCAAAGGGACTACCACTTCCAATCACTTGAATATCCGGCGAGAAATGTTTCAAGGGGATTCTCTGTTGCCCCTTCTGTCTGACCTTAATCATCCTTTCACATGAACTAAGCATTAATAACAAGGGATATAAAGTAAATAAGAAAGTGTTTAATCAATGGATGATCTCAAACTCTTTGACGAAGACGACCAAGAAATGAAGGGTTTCCTCAATACTGTAGAATATTTCTGTGATGACATCGGTATGGATTTCAGATTAGATAAATGTGCAAAAGTAAGATTTAAGAAAGGAAAAATTACAGAAACTTACCTAATAGATCTTGATTTTGTCACAAAGACTAGGGAGCCGAAACAAAATGAAGCCTATAAATACCTATGAGTTAGCAAAGGAGATAGAATACAGCACGCCCAAATGAAGGAGAAAGTAAGAAAAGAATAATGCTTACATGTAAGTCTGATGTTAAATAGCGAGTTGAATTAAAAAAACAGAATATCAGTTGTAAATGATTTGGCTGACACTGTAGTAAAATACAGTGTTAATATCCTTAACAGGATCATAACTTACATTAAGCAAATGGGTGTCAAAATGAGAAAGATTCTTACTTGCCACTGCATGAATTATCCTGAGGCTGATGTTGAACATCTGTATGTGTCCAGATCCGAAGGAGGCAGAGGAATAGTTCAACTATAACTGTCTTATGAACCTGTAACAATCGGTTTTCAAAGATACCTGGAAACAATAGACACCTCCTAACACACTAACTCGCATCCATTCTCTCAAATACTCTTCCCATCTACATCCTTACCCGTCTATCACCTTTTTTCTGACATTTCCTATATCTAACCACTATTTTTCGCCACCTTCCCCTATGTAACCCCCTGCGCATTAGTGGCTTTGCTTGTGGTGAAATTATTAAAAATAAAAACTAAAAAAACTACAGAAGACTGGATGGTGATATGTGTAAAAAAATCAAGGAAAAAAGAAACTTTATTCAGTAATAAAGGAAGGCAATAAATCAAAATTAGAATTTCTATTTTTTTATATAGCCGTTCCACCCCAAGCAAGGAAGTACTGTCACTGGTGCGCAGGGGATTACATAAGAAGAGAGGAATGAGAAAGAGGAACAAGTTACATGGGTGTCAGAGAATGGGTAAAAGAAGGATGAGAACACTGGTGTGAAGAGAGCTGCATGAGAGTAGAGTGGAAAGGGAGAAGAACATGATGCAACGGGTTTCGCGGAAAGGATGCGAGTCAAGGAGATAAGAGATGGTAATTGACATTGCATTTAAATTCTTGGAGATTGTAGCTGCCAGGAAAGCAAGTGTACAGAATTGTATTCCACAGACTGGAAGTGCGAGAAAAGAAGCTGATGAAAGAAGTGTATAAACCATAATACAATTACTGCAACAGCAAAGAACCTTAGAAAGAAAACAAATGCAATGAACCAAAGGCAGAAAGGATGATAAGCTGCAAGAAGATGTAGACAAACTCCGTATCTACGTACGTAAGAGGTTACGTAGTGCAGGGTTAAAGCTGGAACCGAAGGTTATATTTTTTGCTGTACAGGAACAATACTTGCTAGCTATACATTACCAAGCACACATACAGATTCTGTCATAAACATCAGGAAACAATTGACCATCTTGTATCAGGTTGCACGTTGTTAAAACCCACTGAATATAAAACTCGGCATGAAAGTGTGAGCCAGTATCTGAACTGGAAAATCTGCAACTTTTATAGGAAGAAGACGGCAAGCAACTGGTATGAATAGTTACAGAGACATGATTTATAACAATTTTATGGGACTTTTCAACACACACAGACAGAACAATCAAAGCTAATTGCCCAGACATCATTATCAAAGACCCCAAAAACATAATCTACTTTCGTATTGACATGTCAGTTACTACAGGCTGTATATTCACCCTTGTTCAATTGAATTGAAATAAAACTAATAAAGTCATCCTAGGATGTTTCACACTTTCTTTGATCACATATACGTCTTCTCTTGACGTTGTTTTTTTTTTTTCTTCCGGCGCATTTTCCTATACGTTTTGGACTGATGGATCCAGTTTTGTTTCTTCGCCTTGAGGAAACGACTGACATTTGAAAGACTGACACCAACAATATCCGAGTAAGGCTTTCCAGGATGTTCGTGAAGCGTTACAATTTTTGTACGCTTCCTTGAAGTAACCTTCATCGTAGAAAATGGCTGTAGGACAATGAATGGACAGTCGAAACAATAGTGGCTGGGCGTGATAAAAATCTCATGTAATCACGGATGACGGAATATTTTTCAATGCCAAACAAATTTTATCATAAAGCCCGAAGATAAATTCATATTACTGCATACCACTGCAAATAGTAAAAAAATAGAAATTTATTACACCCTGTCACTCAAGTGGGTCTAAAACTGACCTTATGGTAAAAGAAAGGAAACTAAAGAAGTTCTTTCAATTAATTTGCACAAGGGTGTATCGTTGAAGATCTTTAAAAAACTATCAAAATCCAATGATGTTGAAGTGGAACTCTAAAAGTTTATTCCACAGAGCAGTTGTTAACGGGAAGAAGATGTTTGAGTGAAACTTATTTCTTGTCGATGGAATGCGGAGGGAGTGTGGTTAGTTTGATACTATGTAAGTGGCATGGCGAATCCTAACGGTAAAGGGTAGACCTAGTGAAGCCATAGAATGTAGTTCGTCTAACCACTTGCCATGGTAGTAGCGATTGTACAGTGAGAGACTCACAATATCTCGCCTCGAATTAGTTCCTTAGTTCACACGACCGTTACGCTTTGCCATTAGTATTGTATACAGGTGATGACACGAATAAAAAAAGTAGTTTGTTATCATGGCTCTATATAGTGCGCCGTATCATGGGAACGGATCCATATAGTGCGCCGTGTCATGAGAAAGGATCCATATAGTGCGCCGTATCATGAGAACGGATCCATATAGTGCGCCGTATCATGGGAACGGATCCATATAGTGCGCCGTATCATGAGAACGGATCCATGTACTGCAGCGTGTCATGAGAACGGATCCATATACTGCGCTGTATCATGGGAACGGATCCATATACTGCGCCGTATCACGGGAACGGATCCATATAGTGCGCCGTATCACGGGAACGGATCCATATAGTGCGCCGTATCACGGGAACGGATCCATATAGTGCGCCGTATCATGAGAACGGATCCATATAGTGCGCCGTATCATGAGAACGAATCCATATAGTGCGCCGTATCATGAGAACGGATCCATATAGTGCGCCGTATCATGGGAACGGATCCATATAGTGAGCCGTATCATGGGAACGGATCCATATAGTGCGCCGTATCATGAGAACGGATCCATATAGTGCGCCGTATCATGGGAACGGATCCATATAGTGCACCGTATCATGGGAACGGATCCATATAGTGCGCCGTATCATGGGAACGGATCCATAGAGTGCGCCGTATCATGAGAACGGATCCATATAGTGCGCCGTATCATGAGAACGGATCCATATAGTGCGCCGTATCATGAGAACGGATCCATATAGTGCACCGTATCATGGGAACGGATCCATATAGTGCGCCGTATCATGAGAACGGATCCATATAGCGCGCCGTATCATGGGAACGGATCCATATACTGCGCGGTATCATGCGAACGAATCCATATACTGTGCCGTATCATGGGAACGGATCTATATATATTCACCAACTGAGCAAAAATTATTTTTAACTTTGCAAAAATTTTCTTGATTAAATTGTTTTACAGACACATAATGAAACAACGTATAACAATATCTTCTCCAAGGAATGTATTAATACAAGCTTCAAGATCTTCGAAACATAAAATCAAAATAAAAGAATCCTGAATTGAAAATACCAAAAATGTGTCAGATGAGAATATCAATAATTCCAGTTGTAGTTGGAGTCCTCAAATTGATAAGATATAGGTTCCGATAGACTCATTGAAGAGAACGCTGTTTCCCTCTGCCTCTCTTGTCTTCAGTATGTCCTGTGGGTGCCAAATTCTCCATCTCTTTTTCCTTTATTATATCTTACTGAAAAAAAATCCCATGTCCCTTAAATACTTCTCGTTGCTCACATGACCTTCTGTAGAAATTTTCCTATTTCTTCATATTTTCTTTAACTTTCGGATAAGTGTGGTGGCTAGCCGCTCGTATCCAAGTATTCCTGTCTACTAGCGCTAGCCAATCCTTGTTGCAGACGCCTGCTAAGGCACATTTTGTGTTTCTTCAACACACACGGAGCCCACCTGTGGTTTATTCTGTAACTATACTAAGCTGACCTTAGTTACAGTTTCTAGGAGATAGCGCATTATCTGGCATGATGAACAGTTTGATCAAGACCAGTAACGCTCAAACCCACGGGCGTCTTGGGTATGACGATAAACTACATCCGGCAGCAAGGCCTCTGATCGGGAGGTTTGAGGATCGTTTAACCACCTCTAAATTGCTGTTGTTACCAGGTCTACCCTGACCCGGAGCGGTAGCACCTGTTAGGGTCCCAACTATGGGTAAGTAGTTAACACTGGGGTCAAAACACTATGAAAGTATAAAAATAAGTTTGTATAGTAAAAATACTAGTAATACATTTTTGAAAATAAATATTGCCAGCAATATACTTTTGAAAAAGATATGTATCACCAGCCATACATTTGACTCTTGACAAAACCCCTCTTTACAAAATGCGTCAATGGAACCTGATTTACAAACTGTTTCCTTACAAAGAATATATATATTCTATTCATACTAACCTATCCTAAAAGTCTTGTCGGCATAAAATAAGCCATTGAGGCAATATTTCGTAAAACAATACAAATCAATGCCGCGGTCACAATGATTTGTGACTTCTTGCTAGCACTTCACTACTATGTTCTAACTTTTCGCAACCATCCCAAATAGTTCCGTCGACCCGATTTCACTCACAAGGCTTGGGTCACCCAGTGGTACGGTTTGTAGGCACTTTTCCGCACGCTGTGGTCGTCTCCTTAGGCCGATAACAACAAGAAGTAACGTAATTAAAATTCGAACTCGGGTTTATGATCGGAAAAAACGTTTTAACCTCTTGGCCATTACTAGCGTATTAAAAATCAACGAAAAGACGACCATAGAAAAAAAATAGTCAAAAATTAATAATAATTGGCAGTAATTTATCGACCGTTTCCTTAACTTTATCTTCTCAATGGAAAATTAGCCGCAGTTGTGAGGATCGTTTGGTAAGATGGTTTGTGAAAATTTTATTGCTTTCTTTAATGCAAGAAGTCCGAATCAATTAAATTATTCCCTAGTAATCTGACACAAATATCAAAATTTCTTGTCGGCTTTTTTTTTACTGTCAGGGATTATAAGAAAATTGAAAAAGGGATAAAAAAAATGTGTATTAAAAACCAACAGAAATAGGATCAAAGAAAACTAGTCAAAAGTGAATAATAATTAACAATGATTGATAATAATTAAAAGCCTTCTTGCCTGATCTCGAATCTGTGGCATCTGCCATGTTACTTTTATATTAACTGCTTGTAATTATTTAACGAATAATGTTGAACAGGTTCCGTGTCAATATGGTCTCTTGAATTTAGCCGATTGTTTCCTCAGGGTCATTTTTTAAATCGGCTTTAATTAAAAAAAAGTAAATAAAAAAAAATAAGGAGTTATGTTTTATTCTTAAAAAAAACGAAAAACATTTTACTTTCTTTCGTTCAAGGCAAGTCAGTCAGTTAAGTGCCATTATGATACACGCTTGGGCGATCATGTCTCGAAAGAGATATGACTGACTGGGCAGAAGATTATCCCGCAGTAGGTTGCTGTTGCTTTCTGCGGTAGACTGGTTGCCGACCAAGGCTATAGAACCGAATTTGTCCTGTTACTTAACCCATAACTGGAAGGAATAGGCGGATTAATACCTTTCCCAAGGGTAATTGCGCGTAAGTGAATTCAGCTGGAATTCGAACTCGGCTCCCCGATTTTTCGTTCCGAGCCAATATCTAATGCACCACAACGCACATCCTGTTCAAGGCAAAAAGGAACTAAATACAATTTGTTTTTTTTCCAATTAATTTGATAGATTTTAAAATCTATGCTGAAAGACCTGGTCGCATCAGTCGATAGGTCGTACTCTTAGTTTGGGGTTGTCAAAGTGGGTATATATGATTGACTCGCAGATAGGTTGCATTATAATCTGAGAGTTACGTGGCTTTTTTTTTTAACTAAAAAAAAAAAAAAATAACTAATATTTGTTAAATATTTTCAAATATTGATCTTTATTTCAAAACTATGCTTATGTATATTAAAATATAAAAGTATTTGGTGGCAATTGTGTGGTATTTATTTATCGCGTGCGCCGCTGCTTTTTTAGACGAAAATTTGGTAATCGCTTCAGTTCTAAAATTACTTTAAAATTATAGTCTTCCGTCGTAAATTAGATAATAAATGGTAAATATGAGTCTTGCAGATCGGGCGCTTTTATTCGATGCGTGACGCGGAACTGTTGGAAAGGGCGACTGTGTAAAAACGAAATGTTCAGAAAGATTAATTTTCTCCCTTGCTCTTGTTTATGCACGAACCCAGGATGCCCACCACTGATACGCCACAGTCTACTTCAGATTGTCTATGATGTTGAGTGGACAGACCGCATCTCTGATTTAAAAAAAAATGGTGAAAAATGTGTAACCTATCCACGAGAATATACGGAAATGAAAATTGGAAAGAAAAGTGGAATTGACACGACGAATTCGAATTCTGTTACGACACACTTAGCACTAATAGCCTTGGAAAAGTAATCAATGTCTACTGGAATTATGGGTTAAATAAGTTGAGAGTGCTCTCTAGACTTATGTGGCATCCAGTTCAGAAAAAAGGAAGATTCAGAAAAAGGGGCGCTCATTGAATCTTGGTTTGGCTATTCAGTGCGATTTACTCTGCCACAAAGTCCTTTTTTATTGTTCGTTTTTAACTGTTCTCCACCCCAAACACCAAAAAGTGATAATGCTACTAAAAAAAAAAGAATTATTTTTTGTCTATCCAGTCATAGATATTGGCTCGGAACGAAAAATCGGGGAGCCGAGTTCGAATTCCAGCTGAATTCATTTACGCGCAAATACCCTTGGGAAAGGTATTAATCCGCCTATTCCTTCTATTCTATTCTATCTATCTATCTAGTCCAATCCTTTAATATCTATCTATCTATCTATCTATCTATCTATCTATCTATCTATCTATCTATCTATCTATCTAGTCCAATCCTTTAATATCTATCTATCTATCTAGTCCAATCCTTTAATATCTATCTATCTATCTATCTATCTATCTATCTATCTATCTAGTCCAATCCTTTAATATCTATCTATCTATCTATCTATCTAGTCAAATCCTTTAATATCTATCTATCTATCTCTCTAGTCAAATCCTTTAATATCTATCTATCTATCTATCTATCTATCTATCTATCTATCTATCTATCTAGTCAAATCCTTTAATATCTATCTATCTATCTATCTAGTCAAATCCTTTAATATCTATCTATCTATCTATCTATCTATCTATCTATCTATCTATCTATCTATTCTATCTCTCTAGTCAAATCCTTTAATATCTATCTATCTATCTATCTATCTATCTATCTATCTATCTATCTATCTATCTATCTATCCTTTAATAATCCTTTAATATCTATCTATCTATCTATCTATCTATCTATCTATCTATCTATCTATCTATCTAGTCAAATCCTTTAATATCTATCTATCTATCTATCTATCTATCTATCTATCTATCTATCTATCTATCTAGTCCAATCCTTTAATATCTATCTATCTATCTATCTATCTATCTATCTATCTATCTATCTATCTATCTATCTATCTATCTATCTAGTCAAATCCTTTAATATCTATCTATCTATCTATCTATCTATCTATCTGTCTATCTAGTCAAATCCTTTAATATCTATCTATCTATCTATCTATCTATCTATCTATCTATCTATCTATCTATCTAGTCAAATCCTTTAATAAATCTATCTATCTATCTATCTATCTATCTATCTATCTATCTATCTATCTATCTATCTAGTCAAATCCTTTAATATCTATCTATCTATCTATCTATCTATCTATCTATCTATCTATCTATCTATCTATCTATCTAGTCAAATCCTTTAATATCTATCTATCTATCTATCTATCTATCTATCTATCTATCTATCTATCTATCTATCCAATCCTTTAATATCTATCTATCTATCTATCTATCTATCTATCTATCTATCTATCTATCTAGTCTAATCTTTAATATCTATCTATCTATCTATCTATCTATCTATCTATCTATCTATCTATCTATCTATCTATCTAATCCTTTAATATCTATCTTTAACTATCTATCTATCTATCTATCTATCTATCTATCTATCTATCTAGTCAAATCCTTTAATCTATCTATCAAATCCTTTATCTATCTATCTATCTATCTATCTATCTATCTATCTATCTATCTATCTATCTATCTAGTCCAATCCTTCAATATCTATTTATCTATTCTTGTAAACTGAGTAAATGTAACACCCAGATCATTTTTTTTTAACTTTTCACCCCCTTCAAGGCGATAGTGCCACTAAAATACAACGTATTGCACAGGAGAAAACGTTAGCGAGGAGAAGGTACAATACAAGTGAAGGTTTCAGAAATACAGAAGATGGCGATTGATGTTGCGCATAAATGTTTGAAGATCGTCGGTGACAGGAAAGCAGAAACCGGAAGAATGAACCACAGACGAGAAGTGTGAGGAGAAAAAAAAACTGTTAGAGTAGAATATATGGTTATGTTTAGCTATTTCAACATTAAAACGGTGAGACCTAGTCGCCAATTTAGTTTTAAGCTTAAGTTTATGTGGGCCAGACACCAAGTCTGAAACCCACCAGAACAATTACCATGAAATAATTTATAAATAAAAGACAGAGAGAAGTCATGTTAAACTGAATGAAGCCGAGGTTTCAGGTCAGGACCGATAACGTTGCTGATTCTTCTTGAAATTTTATCAGGCCAGCTATGTCACCAATATTTAATGCACGGACAAATGGCAAATTTAAAAACATGCATAAAAATAAATAAATATCATATTAAAATTGCAGTCTATATATAAAACTAACTTCCATTAGTCTGTCTGTCTGTCATACCCACTAAAATAGCCATACAATGACTAATCAAAACCAAATTTTGGGAAGAAGTGGAAAAAAAAAGAAAGAAAAGGCAAGTAGGGAGGCATAGAGTACAATTGGTTTTACTAGGGTGCATAAAAACCACAAAAGTAAGCTTTTTCTCATAGTATTTTTTCAAACAATTCAGCTTATTCAAATTTCATTGATTAGTTTGCGAAATTGAATGAAAGAGTTTGTAAATCATGACAAAAAATGTTAGCGATAACTTCAACAATACTAAATACTGTGAGGAATTCAATGTGTTAGCATGTTGTAAAAAAATTCTTTATCAATAAAGACTGTTCTTTTGTTGCCTAAAAAAGAATGCATTATTCAAACTTAAATGTCAAAAAGAAAAAGTGTAATTTAAAAAAAAAAAAAGCTTAAAATAATTAGAAAAATCTCAAGAGAATGTAAAGAAAAGTATTTTTATAATAATAATCCTTTACTGGCTTTTTTTTTTTTTTTTTTAATCAAAATGCTACAGCAAATATTTTTCTTAAAATATAAGTTCTATTTAAACCAAATATATCAAATGCAAAATTAAGCTATCACTCCCCTCTCTTTCTCTCTCTCTCTATATATATATATTACATACTATGTTAATATTAACTAAGCTTCAGAGATTCTCACAAAAATGATATCAGATCTTTATAAAGGATGCTTTGTAGTTGCTTAGAGTGCTCTAGGCTATTTATCCACAAAATATGTAAAAAGTTATTTACTGAACCTTCATTGAAAGAGTAGGTTAAAAAAAAATATTTAATGCACGGACAAATGGCAAATTTATGAACATGCAAGATGTATTCTGGTGAGAAAAAATTGGCTGGCATGATACACAGAACTAACTTTTCTGGCAACTGATCTAGCAATTGATTTTATATGCTAATTCTACTTCATGCCAGTAGAAAAGGTGAGACCGAGAAGGCGTAAGGAATTACTCTCTTTGGGGGTTAGCATCAGCCATGCTGATACCAGGCAGAAATAATCCTCTAAAAAGACAGTAGTTTTGTTTTGAAATTCTGGAAGAGTAGGATCTGGAACGATTCAACGCCTTGCTTTCCTAAAATTCTGTTCGCTCACACGCTGATCCTTCTTGTAACGAACCAACATTATCAATTTGGATGGATATTATTTTATAAAAAACGAAATGGATCAAACACTATATCTGTATGCGCACGTGTGTATTTAGATAGTCATCATTTGTTAATTCTAGTGCTTTCAGCCAGCTAATGCTTCTGGTCATTATTAAGATCACAGTCCTTAGAATTGAACTCATAATGGCCCACTGGTCACTTTTGATCACGTAATCCATCAGAAGTAGTCTTCACCGCATTTGAGAACTGCCAGTCTTTCCACCCAAGCACTTTTAGGGATTCTTCAATTTCCTGTACCCATGTATTTACTTGTGATATCGGTGACGTCATCATCTGAGACGATTTTCAACTTTTGACCCTGCCAACCTCTTAATCAAAAGAACTATTGTTTTAAATCATGCGCAACTTTTTCAGAATTATCTAGTCATTTCAGCTGTGAGTAAATTCACTGTTCTAACCGTGGAAATTGATATTTTCCTTTTTACTCTTTTCGAACCATTTTGATTAGTTTTATCGTCCTTGATAAACTGCAATATTCTCAAGTTTGCAATATTTTCTAGTGCTATATTGGTAAATATTTATTTTTTTTAAAAACATTGTGTGAATGTTTTAAAACTCTATCCTTAATACCGAACTTTTCAGAGGCCTATAATAAAAAGTGGATTTTTATCTTCAATTTTGTAAGACCAGACTTTGCCGGGGAAGGACAGCTCGTAACCGCCAAATCATCATCGCCGACTCAACATTGACGTCTGTGTACCAGGAAATTCAACACCGGGACGACTCAATACCAGATAAGTAAAATTTCTATAACTGAATAAAAGTAATTTATTAAGGATTAAAACCTTAGTGAATATTTTTATTCAGGTAAGGCATTTAAAAAAAAAATTGTGTAAAATATGAACCAGTTTTTTGTTTTCAATTATTTTTAATAAAGTAAATTGTAAATTAATAAATTATTTTATATAAAAATATTTTCGAATGCCAATTTACTTAATTAAAAAATAAATGAGATTACTATTTACTTGATTAAAAATAATTAAAAACTAGTGTGTTTTATTGAATTTTTTTATGTCAATTTATTTTATTAAAAAATAAATTTCTTTATGATAATTAAAAACAAAAAAATGGTTTATATTTTACATAATGCCTTTTTGAATGTCATATTTGAAGAAAACTATGTTTTTATTATAAACATATAATAAAAATATTACCCTATATAATGCTCTACTAAGTATCGCGTGATTGAACGATCAAATTTTATATGGGCCATTTTGTTTCTCGACAGCCTCTCGAAAGGACTTCTTCACTCTTAATAAAATCGCTATTGGATTCCACTATGGCCTTCAAACAACCGTCTCCTTAACCTGAGGTATGAGGCTTGGGTCAACCTGAGGTATGTGTTGTGGCCTGTTAAGGCCTGGATGAAAGACACGAAAAGAAGATAGGTTGAATCACTGTAGTGGAATGACAACATATATACAAAATTGGAGTAGATAGACTAAACTATCGCCCGGTTCACACTCCACCCACATCTATTGAACAGGTGAAGAGGCTCATCCCTTGTTTCCTGTTTAGGATGCGGTTTCCGGCTTTCTCTTTTCCATTCTTTTTACCCTTACGTAGCCCCCTGCGCATCAGTGGCGTTACCGCCTTGCTTGGGGTGACATGATTAAAAAAAAAAAAATGCTGCCATAATTCTTGCCTTCAGTTCATTTGGTGTTAGAAGAAATTTTTGCTGATCTCTCGCTCAATTCCGTCCCACGCATAATAATCAATGGGGTTGAAGTCTGGGGATTTAAGTGTCCAGATGTAAGGGGTGACGTGGTGGCAGAAATGGTTACTCCTGCTTGTGTAGCCTTGTGCAGAGTCCTGTTGCCAGATTCAGGGTCTTCTAGCAGCCACCCATTTGACTTAGGGTAGCATTACCTCCTCAAGGCACTTGATGTAGGCCTACCTATTAAATCTGAGGCCCTGTAAGAAGATAAATGGAGGCATAAATTCGCCATAATTAGTGATCACTCCAAATATCTTCGTAATCACTATTAAACTCCTCAAACTCTTTCTTTTGCACTGTCATCAGAGTGACATTCAAACACTCTGAAATGTTCGTATTGAAAAATCCGGCGCGAATGCCAAGCAATACAGCAAGCCATTTCCAAATTTCTGGAGAAGTGAATTGAGTCATACTGCGCTTTTATTCACAGACGGTGCCCAACTGTCTCTACTATATTTTGCAGTCGACAAAATCAGAAACAAACAATGCGCATGCACAAAATTCAAAACATAAAACGGCTATAACTTACCGATCGCATCGTATATATATATATATATATATATATATATATATATATAGTTATTATTATTACTATTTTGCATTTATTATAATAATGCTATTATAATAATAATAATAATAGCTATATATCTATGCTCTACTTTCGTATTGAGTGCTTTTTAAAAGTATATATCTAACTGTGGAATATACTTACACTCGTATTAACCACTTATATATATATATATATATATATATATATATATTGGAACATGTGTAAACTACAATCTACTACAAAATTGTATATTTTGTTTTGACATTGAAAGAACAATGTCTCATCAGGTAGTTAATAATGATGGTAATAAAGGTCATTTTTGAAGAAATAACGTTTGTACATGTTTGTACATGTTCTAAATTATAATTTACTATAAATATTCATTGGTCTATTTTTATATTGATCACTGTTTTAAATTAATGTTTTGAACGTTGCAATTATTTTCTTCGTTCCTTATTCATTTGGATGGATATATATATATATATATATATTTGGATGGATATATATGTGTGTGTGTGTGTGTATGTGTGTGTGTGCGCGCGCGTGTGTATCAGTATAATAGTGTGTGATTGAACGATCAAATTTTATATGAGCCATTTTGTTTCTTGAGAGGAGTTCTTCAATCTACGAAGGTTTCATAGCTGGAATCTATGTATCTCTCTCTCTCTCACTCTCTTTCTCTCCCTCTCTCTCTCTCTCTCTCTCTATATATATATATATATATATATATATATATCCACTCAAACACACACACACACATATATAATTGCATTTTCGGTTTATATATGTTTGCGTTGGTTTGTTTCTGTTTATAGGTGTGTGTCGATAGATTCACATATCTAGAAACATATGTGCAAAAGTGTACGTGTCTGACCGCATGCATGTTGCTTTCATGCAGATATATTGTTTCTGCTTTCATTCTGCGTGTGTGGGTGTGTCATAGTTGTTAATGCTTCAGTGCCGGACGTCGTTGGCATATGGCGCGTTTCGTCCATCTCTTTGAAAAGACCCACTTGCAGCTTCCCCCACACACGCACCTCTTCTTTCTCACTCTATGTTTACCCGTTTCTCTCTCTTTCTCTCTCTCTCTCTCTCTCCCTCCCCTTTCTCTATCTCTTTTGCTTTCTCTCTCTTACATGTATTTTTTTTACTGCAATATTTCGCGTCGTCTTCCCCTCCTTCCGACCAAACGTAAATCTTTCATTTTCGGACTCAATCCTATTCCGGATTTTAAAATAATATTGTAAGAGAAAAAAAAAAGGGTAAAAAAGACTGTAAATAAATAATTAAAAATGCAATAAAGAATAAAATTAAATCTAATAAACGCTGAAAAAGTAGCAACAGTCTTTTGAACTTTTCCCTAAGGCTCTATTATAATAATCATCATCACTCCGGCCCCAAAAGGTAACATACTCGCCATAATATACAAGGTGCATTTTGTTGTAAAATGAAAAGCAGAAGGGATTCAATTGTTTGTTGATATATTTCACCTCTTCAACGACACGAGCACAATAACGTTTTCTTCTTCTTTCAAATAAAATCAAAAGTCTCAAAGTGTTTTTCTTTATTACTGCATTTCAAGTTGCATTTAAAACCCCGCCATGTTTTTTCAAGGACCAGAACTTAAATACATATCCTTTGAGTATTTAATTCAAATTGTCAAAGGTCATTAAATGTTGCAATAGAACGAAACTCCCTTTTATTATTTTTTATTCTTTTTCTGCTGTTATATTTTTTTATATTTTAACTTAATATCCACTTCTGTTTAAAAAAAAACAAAAAAACAAAAAAAAAACTGCGTTTTAAATATGGTCCCAAACGAAGTAAATTTAAAATTCTGTAGATTTAATGAGGCAAAAACGGTAAAAGCCGGTTTAAAAGAATGTTCTCTTTTAGGATTTCAAAACCTTTTTTCATTATTTTATCATCAGTAGTTCGTGCGGTGAGAACAGGACCCAGATGAATAGCGCTCCTCGGAGGTTTATCGAATAAAAAGTTTCGGAAAGATTTTGTTGGCGTTCTTAAAGATTCATAGCGAAAACTTAAAAGGCAACAATAAAACGGAGAAGAAAATTACATAAATTAATTCCACTTAAAAACTTATTCGTTTTAAGACTAATTGATGTTTCAATAACATGTCAAAAAGGTTATGCTTTCTCTTTTAAGTGAAGTGACCATTCTTCTTCTTTTATGTGCCGTGTCTGATCATGGCTCTCCACAACTTCCTATCTCTTGTAGCTCTAAGCAATGACCGTGTTTTTACTATCCTTCACAGCCCCCCACCCTGTATCACTCATTTATGTTCGTTAAGTTTTTTACTTGTTGTTTCCGTGTCCCTTTCAAGAGGTGGGTGTTCATGGCTCTTCACAACTTCCTATCACTTGTAGCTCTAAGCAGTGACAGTCATTTTACTATCCTTCTCAGTCTCTGTTCTGACACCCATTTACAGAGGTTCGTCAGATATGTTACCCGTTGTTTCTGTGTCCTTTCAAGAGGGGAGTGATCATGACTCTCAACAACGTCCTTGTAGCACTAAGAAACGTTTGACTTTTACTATCTTTCCCAGTTCCTGTTCTACCATCCATTTACAAAAGTTGGTCCTGTATGTTACTCGCAGTCTCTACAGCATCCTATTCCTTGTAACACTATTTACAAAGGCTTTTTAATCTCATTATGTGACATGGAAATTTCAGTTGTCTCTCTGATTCTATGCACAAATTTTCTTTTGTTCAAATGTTTCTAGAAACTTCCTTGTTGCTCACTTGTTCCGTCCATGACATTCTAAGCATCTGTCTGTAGAACCACATATCTGTTGGCTAATCCCTGAGGAATTTGTCTACCGTTCGATGCTATGTAGACATATTGATATGATATAGTAGTTGAGCACTATTATCTCAGTTTCTATTAAAATTTTATTGTATCTTATTACGTTGTTTGGATTTTGAAAGGCATCTTCCTCTAATCCAATGTGTCTTCAAATTTCGGTGTCGCATTTTCCGTCGTTTGTTATAACTCTTCCCATGATTGATTTTGACGTCACCAATTCGTAGCTTGTATCTTGGGCTGCCTTCTTAGAGTTAAGAGTTAGCCCTTTCTTCTCGAGTTCTTTTACGCGCTTGTCTAAGAGTTCCGGCATTTTTTTTGTTTTTTTTTTGTTTTTTTTTTGTCTATCCTCAACAGTCACAGCAGCATATCATGTTGTTAAGATTGTGTCCACCAATCAAAACAAATACTGGTGGGACTTCTAGCTGCTTTAGGATCGCCTCACAGTAAAGATTAAATGAATTTGTGAACGAAGAAGCATCCTTTTCTTCCCCACTTTTCTGTTGTTGTCAATTGTTGCAATTCATTTTCTTTCCATATGCAGGCGGCTTTTCTTTTTATCCTTTTTCTGTTACAGTGATGTTTCAAAGCCCAAGAGTCACTCAAAATAGATGGGTTACAAAATAAGAGGCAGAGTAAAAGACAACGATTAACCCTAGAATTTAACATATTAAGATTGCACTGATCGAGGAAGCATCCTCTTGGGAGTCGGTTCGACAATGTGCGTGGCATGGTGGGTTTTAATAATGAAGTTTAGAACTGGTGGCATTAGATTTCTTTTGACTTGTATCGTTCTTGAAAAGCATCTTTCTCAGTTTCAATGTGTCTTCGGATTTCTGGTGTCACATTTTCCGTCGTCGAAATAGCATACCTGTGCTATTAGATTAGCAACAGGGTCCCACCCTTTTACCGTTGACATAGTTAAATGTTACCGTCTCTTCTACTCTAACAGTTTCTTTTCTCGCATTTCCCTTCAGTTTACTTGCTTCCCTGATAGTTTCAACCTTCAAAACTTTAAATGCAACGTCAGTTGCCATCATCAGTCTCCTTGAATTCTATCCATCTATTTTTCTTTAGCAACTCTTGTACCCTGTTTTTTGTCTTTCACTGTAACCCCCTGAGCACTAGTGGCGGTCCGCCTTGCTTGGGGTGAAATGATAAAAAAAGGTGTAAATTTCTCTGCATGTATAATCCTCACGTTTCCAATTCGTAACTCGTATGTTAGTGATTATCTCGCTAAGCTTCCGCCATCTTACAGTCCTTTCTTCTCATTTTTCTTTTTCTTTCGTGTCTCAAAGATCCTGCTATATTTTTTCTCGATATACTGAGATGGTTAACGATCGGATGCTGAAAATATATTCTAAAATTATTCATCAGTTTAGTCATTTGTTCAGATGTTATGAGATTGCGTTGATCCGAGAACTTTTCAGCACTTCCTATATAACGTCCAAATATAACTTGATTTCCTCGTAAACTATTTTTTAGATTATGTCGACTGGGATTGAGGGTGAGGTAAAAATTAGTAATTATCTTCAACTCTAGGCGAACCTGTTGCAGAATAACGTAAGGTTGAGTGATTGATTTGTTTATTTTACGTTTTATCAACCTTTGGCAGTTTATTCATAGCCAGAAAATATTTTAGATTTTAAGAATTTTTTGGGTAATAATTATTTAATAGTACAAGTCCTACTAATTAACCCATAATTGGAGGCAAATAGTTGGTTTTATGCCTTTTTAACGTTTCACGCTAAACTCAAGTGTACGATTATACTGAATCAATTGTCAAGTCTGCAGCAAAGAAAGTCGGTTCACTGTGTCGTGCTAGGAAATTTTTCTCGTCAGAATCTATCTTACATATGTATATGTCTACCATTCGTCCATATATTTACTATTGCTGTTACATCTGGTCTGATGCTTGTACTATGTATTTAGAGGTTCTTGATAAAATTCGAATAATTTGCGAGGTTATTAGTCCTGACTCTATATTTCGTCTCCGGTCACTGTACCACAATTTTCTTGATAATTGTTCTGACGAGATTTCCTCTTTGGTACTTAGACTTTAGAAATGTAATCATACTACTAGATTTGCGGCAAGGTATCTCTCTTTTACAGTTGAACTGCCTTGATGCAACCGTGAGTTCTACGCTAATCGTTATGCCTTGTCAACATCTCATAAATAATGAAGTATTTCGTTTTGATCGCGTGGAAAGAGAAGAAAAGACATGACTTGGTTCCAGTGATAAAATGAATGAAAGAAAAAAAGAAGTGAAAACAGAAGTGCTTATCGGCTGTTTCGGTGAGATAGAACAAGTTGTCAATTTAAAATATTTTCATTTGTACTCACTTCTTAAAATAACGATCAGCAGTTATATTTATTAATGTTATTGAAATATTTTGTTAAAATTGTTAAGCTCAAACATTTAACGATGATATAGGGAAATTTGTACGGATATTTCATTGTCGTAGAATTTTCCATCAGCTTATTCAATTAATAACTGAAGAATTAAGATTCATTAGAATATTAAAATAGGAAAACCATGAAATGTTCCCTGTTAGAATAATTTATTCACTTATGTATACAGAATATAATATTTCACCTCGTATTTTTTTAAAATTAAGAATCGTTCATTTAGATGATGAATACATATTTTCCTGGAAATTTTGATCCATTTTTCTGACGGCACCTTGTGATAGCGAAAGTTGCCTTCCAAATGCTAAGCAAAGTATTGAGAAATAAAAAAGGGAGGCATTTGAAAATTCTAGGTTACTAAATGAGTAAAGACGACCCGGAAAATGTAATACACAGAGGTCAGATTGAATGCAACAGGCTCAGCGAAAATAATGTACAGCCTAACTAAAGAATTGGAATAAAATGATGTCGAGACAAGGCTTAGGAGATATATCAATATTCGTAGAAGGCATAAAATGGGTGTAGATACTGTTCAAATATTTATATCTGATTGCTTTCAATCATTATTCTAGTCGTTTTCATTGTCCGGATATATATGTAGATTATTAGGCTTTCACATATGGATTATTTTAAAGTTTGGTGTTAGTCGTTGTTGTTTAGGATGACGTCTCGAGCAAGAAGTTACTGAGTGTTAGAAAGTATAAGAAAAAATGCTATTATTATTATAGAATACTAGCAGTATAGCCCGGCGTTGCTCAGGTGTAATGAAAGCTTTAAAACTAATCCATGGTCCTGGAGCTCAGACTCTTTGGACGTTGGCACGAAACACTAAAAAGCAATAGTTGTTTCCAGTTAAAGCGAAACCGTAGACTGAAAGAGAAATGAATGGATGTAAGTCAAATTTTGATTTCCTGGTATCGATATCAAATAAGTTTTTTTGGTTGTAAACTGAATTTTGAAGGCTAAATAAGTCCTCTGAGTAAATGGTATCATGGCTGAGACTAAGAACTACAATTATACCTACTTAAAGCCAAACCCGAAGCAAAAGCTAAAATAAAAGGGCTGAAAAAATACAAGCAGATAAACAGATACACACACAAACATCTTGCCTTTTATTTATATATATATATATATATAATAATAATAATAATAAAATTGACTCTGTACGTATTCAAATCTTAAAATGTTACACAAGTAATTTTTAAGAACCACGAATAACCGGCAGAATCTAACTCCGTTATCGCCCTCGGCTATAAAGCTTTGGACAACGAGGGGGGAAAAAAAGAAAACTGCGGAGCACCGACAATACATACAGCACTTCACAGCAAAGAAAAAACCCTCAAACGGAACAAACCACAAATAAAGAAAAGTGCTCGATACTAAACTAACCAAAAAGGATTAACTAAGAGGCATATATATAATATATATATAATATATATATATATATATATATATATATATATATATATATTATCGATTTTCTGCACTATTTTCTGAATATTGTTTCTTATGTCCTTTGTCTATGAGTGTATCAAATTTGATTAAAATCGGACCACTCCTTCTATAACCCGATTTTTTCGATTATCGATTTTCGATATTTATCGGGGGGTACCTCGACACAAAACCTAGCTAAGAACACTCGCAGATGCTTATAGTACAACTGTGTAAATTTTCAAGAAAATCGGTTCAGCTGTTTCGGAGTCTATAGGTAACACACACACACACACACACACACACACACACACACACACACACACAGAGACAAAGTTCCATTTATAAATAAGTTTAAATTAAAAGAAGAAAAATCAAGAAGACAGAAGATAACGGTTGACATTGCATTTAAATTTTTAAAGATCAAAGTTGACTGAGAAGCTAGAAGCCGGAAAAAAATTCCACAAGAGAGAAGTACGGCCGAAGAAAATGCTAACATAGAACTTATGGTTACATCTAGATATTTAAACTGTAAATACCTATATAAGTTTAAATTGAGGCTCATGCTTATGGCTACAGCGCATTGAAATAAGCCATCCTCGTACGATCACAGAAGGTAAGCAACCTCAAGTCTAGTCAGTACCTAGATGGGTACTGGAAATACCAGTCACTGTAAACTTTGATGTGATCTTGGTGTAATCGATAACGGCTCATAATTGTTAGAGAGCCAGTTTCCAATATCTGTTGGGTTCGTTATATTTATTTACTCGCAAATATCCAAAGGAAAGGTATGAATCCACCTCTTCCCCCCAGCTATCGGTTAATTAGTAATTAGCAAACCATTATTATCTCAAGAAATTCTTACAATCTAAAAATATTTTCTGGCTTTAAATAACCTGCAAAGGTTTGATAAATCGTAAAAATTGAATCAATAAATAAAAAAGCTAAAACATTTTGTAAGGTGTTCGAAAACCCAACAGTACTAAAGGGAGGGTGTTAACTACTTCTGTTTTTTCAGGTTATCAGTTATGGTTAGGACATATTAAATCGCCAAGAACTGTTGAATATTGAGGTTTACACAACTTCATTCTTCTTCTATGGGTCGCGTTTCTTCAAGAAAAGGGTTGATAATTCGTAAAAATCAATCAATCAAAAAATCACTTAATTGAGAGTCACTGATTTTGATGATGAGTACACGTTCCAATATCTTCAAGAAAATTATTATTCAATTTCTGCTAATGTAACTTTATAAGGTAACGTATTTACAACATTACAGCGTAACATTACAGGCACTGTGCCGAATCTGTAAACATAGTTCATTGAAAACTATGTAACTTTGCAGAAGCGTTAATTTGTTACCTAACCAGACCGGTAAACATTGATTTCTCTGCTTAAAAAATAACGAAGATGTCTACTTCGAAGTAACTGAAATGGACTTATGCAGTCGACCGTGAAGCGATTTCTTTTTTTAGATATTTCTCTGAATCAATAATTTGTACGATATTTATGGTGGTAGATCAACGGAAATGTTTCGAAAGGAAGGAATCTGACTTGTTATTTATTCTGACAATCAGTTTACAAATTGGAATAATTTACCTGAATTCAAAATTCGGAATGTGAGACTTTAGTATAATCTATATATATAAAAGGCAAACTGTTCTCTATGCACGCTTACATTTTTTAAGCTACGCCATTCAAACTTTCTAGGGACACATCTACAGGGAAGCCAGGTTGACACATACCTTTTGAGTTTAAGTTCAGCAAATTTTTCCTTTCGCACTTTTTGGCCAGTGGAGCCGATTGTTTACATTTGCTCCGTAAAACATCTAAGATCTAAGATGGTTGCTAAATTACGTCACAGAAATGAAATCACACGTGCCAAACGCGACTAAAATATTTTTTATTAAAAAAAATGATCCTTTATATTTAATTTTTATTCCGACGTTTTAAAAATTCATTTCGTCAACAAAAAAATGTGAATATTTTCCCCCGTAATTTTGAAACAAAAGAAATATTTTTAAAAATAGTGTTTTTTTAAACAAAAAAAAATATTAAAAAAGTGGTTAATTTAATTAAAATGGTTAATTTAATTATTTAAGCCTTTTTTTTCAGATTTAATATTTCATTCTTCAAAAAATAAAATAAAATAAAAATAAAGCCTTTTTGCGCTAAATATTTCATGCAGGAAATCAATTGTCTGTAATTCGTGTGGCATTAGTGTAACTTTTTTCTCTAAAATTAAATGTCGACATTTTTAAATAATGTTCAAAAATTTCTGAACTGAGAGCGTAATTGTTGTTATATTTCTAATTTCAGTAAGACAAAATAAATAATTTTTATTTTTATGTTTAGTCAACAAAAAATGTAAATATTTTCCCCTGTAATTTCGGAACAAAAACAAATGCAATGTTGTTTGCAATGTCATACAAAACATCAAATCACGTTTACGCAAAACAAAAGAAAATAGATTTTTTCTCCTACTACTAAAAATGTTCTGATTTGCACGGGCATAAGGTATTAATTCGTCTCTTCCTTCCAGTTATGGATTAACTAAGAGGACAGATTAGGTTCTATAGCCTTGGCTGGAAACCAGTCTACCGCAGAAAGCATGGGCAACCTACTGCAGGATAATCTTCTGCCCAGTCAGTTATGTCTCTTTCGAGGCATGATCGCCCAAAGCGTGTATCACGTATGGCACTTAATTGACTTTTAGCTGTCAACCTCGCCGCTTGCATCAATCTTTTTGAAGATCCGGGGCAAATCACCTCACGCATGAATATCCCCGGTTGTCAACGAAGAGCATGGCCAAACTACCAGAGTCGCCTTGTCAGCAGAGCCTTTTGAAGAGGGAAAGAGTTTTGCATCGAGTGCGGACGATAATGTTCGAGATGAAGTGCTGCCAGTGGTGCAGAGAGAAGTGATTGAATAACCCGAGTTTGCGAAGGTCCCCAGCTCTCAGTGGTTACGTCTCACAGCCGTAGAGAAAAATCATCCTGACCCGAGCCTAATAGATCCGAAAGTTCGTGTTGTTTTTTCATATGATATTGACACCACAACCGTGTCCTAAGCCGACAGAACAAAATACGTGCAGTATCAGTACGGAACATCGTCTTTTCCCTGAACACAGGTACTTGAAGCGGTCGACTATCTCTAAGGTTTCTGTCGTTTAAATGCTATATGTAATAGATGCTTGGGCGAGCTTGTCTTGGAAGAGTTATGACTAACTGAGCAGAAGATTTTCTCGCAGTAGGTTGCTATTACTTTCTGTGGTAGATTTGTTGCCAACCAAGGCTATAAAACCCAATCTGCTCTGCTATTTAAACCATAGCTGGAGGCTAAATAGTCGGATTAATACCTTTCCTAAGGGTATTTATCGCGTAAATGAGTGCAATGAATTTGACTGGAATTCGAACTCGGCTCTCCGATTTCTTGTTCCTAGCCGATATCCACTGCACCACAATGCAAATTAGGGTTTACCCGTTCGTAATAAACAGTAGCTTCTCAGAAGAGCCGTCAGAATTTTGCTCTTGTCTGCTTTAACCTTCATCACAATCTGGGATGGTCCAGTGGATATCGACTCGAAACGAGAAGCCGAGGAGCCGAGTTCGAATTCCAGTTGAATCCATTGTATTCACTTACGCGCAAATACCCTTGGGAAAGGTATTAATCCGTCTGCTTCCTTCCAGTTATGGGTTAAATAGCAGGACAGATTGGGTTCTATAGCCTTGGTCGGCAACCAGTCTACCGCAGAAAGCAATGGCAACCTACTGCGGGATAATCTTCTGCCCAGTCAGTCATGTCTCTTTCGAGACATGATCGCCCGAGCGTGCATCGCGTATGGTACTTAACTGACTGACCAATTAAACAAATCTTAACAAAGCTTTCCTCAAGAATGGATATGCCGACAGCATAATCAAGGTCGGTCTGCGTCTAAAGTTTCCACCTACCACAACTCTGGGAAATCGAAAGAGTGCGTGAGAAGTGATCTAGTCGACTGTCAAGATGGGTGATATCTTGAGAATATAAGTTCCTGTAAGCTTGGATGTTCTGGTGGCCTAATGGATAACAGCTAGGAATTTGAAATCAGAGAACTGAGTTTGAATTCTATTCGGGTTCATTTTATTTACTTTACGCGCAAATACCCTTCGGAAAAATATGAATTGACATGTTCTTCTCCAGTAGTGAATCATTTAAAAGAAAATGTTGATTAGGGGTGATAAAACGTAAAAGAAAACTAATCAATAACATATAAGATTTTATCTTGGCTTACTGTTGTATTACCGAGGTAGATACGATACACAAAGAAAGTGTGCTGCGGTATTATTCAGCATAATATCCGGTGCTAAACGAATATACACAGAACAGTACAATAGTTACAATGATAGACAAGACAGAACAAGACAAGACAGAGAGGAAGGGTTTAGATCGCAATAGTCGTCGAAGTAACCAGTCCGAATATTACTCGAATGACACTTGAATATTACGTCTCAAATGCTATTATTCTTTACTTAAACAGACTATTTCAGACCGTTTCATTCCATCACTGAGAATGCTGAAGGGGTGTCAGCCACTCCACAACATAGTTGCAACTTAGTCATGTACTTTGAATTGGGCGAATTTGGCCAGCAATTTTTCATTATAAACATTATATATTTCTCTTTTGTATAGCCAGCACCTGCTAAACACAGACGAACTAAAATTTAATAGTACGTTTAAATTTGGTCAAGCCACTAAGGAGGAAATTCCATGAAGATATTTTTCGATAGGTTGTATTGAGAGGTAAGTGTCATATCGCCGAGGTAGATACGATACACAAAGAAAGTGTGCTGCGGTATTATTCAGCACAATATCCGGTGCTAAACGGATATACACAGAACAGTACTATAGTTACAATAACAGACAAAACAGAACTTACAACACAGAGAGGCGAGGTTTAGATCACAATAGTCGCCGAAGTAATCAGTTCGAATATTACTCGAATGACACTCGGATATTAGCCTTCGAATTCTACTATTCTTTACTTAAACTGACCAAGGGTTATTCCATCATTGAGAGTGTTGCAGGGGTGTCAGCCACTCTACAACACTTACATGCTGCGCTCATGGTATTCTCGCTATCGTTGTGCACAACGAGGTTAAAGGAGCTTTAAGATTTTCTCATTGCAAATCTGGAAAAAAAGATTTTTAGATCCTGATATTTGATTAACCAATCCGTCCAAATTTCAAGATCTGCTTGGATTGCCTTTTAGAAATGAAGTCGAGTCATGATTGCGAAACGCAGATGAATTAAAAGACTAAAAGTCAATACATGACACAGGAAAGGCTGTTAATGGCTAAAATGCACACATACACCTTTGCTGCATAAGCACAATTATACACACTATCTCAAATACGGTCGCATACGACCGCACACACATGATCCAATTAAGCTAACAGTTCGAGCATCCCAAAAGACTTCCTGCCAAATCGATGTCACTTTACAAAACCGCCTATATATATATATATAATTTTTTTTTACCTCTGGTTGATCGCCTGGGGTGGGGACTGCGATTTTGTGTGGGGAGGGCGTCTCGAAAATCTGTGGAAGAGAAGCAGGAACAATTCGACATCGTCATTCTATATTTAATAATAATAATATTAATAATAGTGATAATAATAAATGATAATAAACAAAACAATAATAATAATAACAAATAATAATGATAGTAATAATAATAAACAAATAACAAAAAGACAAATAAAAAAATAATAATAAACAAATAAATAGATAAAAAACTAAGGGAAGCTTTCAAGACCATTTCGCAATGGATAAAGTCGGCACCATTCTCCCAGATGGAGACCCAATAGACGAAATTATTCCGGAGGCGCCGGATGGAGGTCGGCAAGAGATGAAGGCAACTCGTCAGGACGTCGGTTGGTCACGTGGCGCTGCATCTGGCGGGAAAATGCGTGGATGTCACTTAGTTACAGATACTCTCACGTATGCATATCATTACCATTCGACCATAACGGTATCGAGGTTTGCGTCGGCGCATGTATATTCCATAGTGTAAATAACCGGTGCGTACACGTATTTTTACAGGCGTGCGTGCATTTCTGTAACAATGATATGTATATAAATATTTTTAAATAAATGTATGTCTACCGATATGTAAACGAGAACGTTATATATATATATATATATATATATATATAAAGTTTAAAATTAGCGATATCTATAGGGGAGGAGTGGTAAATATCGGAGATAAAACTGTTATTGATAAACACAGCGTGGATATAGAAATTAACACTGCATGCGGTCTGTCAGTTTTACGCCTCAGTGCTATCACCAGACTGTCAATATCTATCTATCTATCTATCTATCTATCTATCTATCTATCTATCTATCTATCTATCTCAGCCTGTTCATATCTATCTATCTATCTATCTATCTATCTATCTATCTATCTATCTACAGTGTGCGACTGATAAACTTTACTCTAAATTACACAAAAATGAAAATAACACTGACTCCTCATTTTAATAGATACATTTACCAAAATTACACAAAAATATCTTGAAATGCTCTAGGAATAAATCTATTCCATAGATATTTATATTTCAATGGATTTAACCAAGGCCTTCACACAATTTTGGAATATTCTGCAACTCTTCTGGTCGGTGACCTTGTTTAAGTTGACGAATATTGCCAAAATTCTTACCCTCAGTTCATCGTTGGTGTTACAAAGAATTTTTCTGGGCCATCGCTCAACTGCGCCTCGTACATAATAATCAAAGAGAGAGAGAGAGAGAGAGAGCAATCTGGAGTGTTATGTGTCCAGATGTAAGGGGTGATGTGCTCGCAGAAATTATCTGACAGCCATGCCTGGATTCTTCTCTATGTGTGACATGATACAGATTCCTGTTAGAATCTTACAGCAGACACCATCTTGACCCAGGGCAGTATTAAATCCACAAGACACTTGCTGTAAGCCTCCCTGTTGAGTGTAAGGCTCCCTGTGGGAACGTAGAATGTAGAGACATAACGTCACCATCACTAGTGATCACTCTAAACACTTTCGTAATCACTATTAGACTCATCAAACTCTTTACGAATCCTCTGGACTGTCTTCAGATTGAAAACCCAAACTCTATGAAATATTCGTATTGGAGATTCCGCGCGAATGCCAAGTAGTACAGCATGCCATTTCCAAATCTATGCCGGATTGAATTTCGTCATGGTCCGCTTTTTATCACAGACAATGTCCAACGGACCCTTCTACACTGTGAAGTCAACAAAATTAAAAAAAAAAAAAAAGCAACGCTAACACGGGCGAAATAAAAATGCGATAATTTATCCATCGCACTCCTATCTCATTCTAACTCTCTCTCTCTTTCTCTCCTTCTATATTTAACTTAGACAGATATTGAATAATATATAATGTTTAAAATGTGTTATATTTACAGGGGAAAAGTGTGGAATTAACAATGTATCTTCTTTTTACACTACAGTGCTATCTATCTATCTATCTATCTATCTATCTATCTATCTATCTATCTATCTTCGTACCTACTCACTTGCCTCAGTTCATTATCTATCTATCTATCTATCTATCTATCTATCTATCTATCTTCGAGTATATACGCGGAAGGAAAAAATGGTTGTAAAAAAGAAAGAGCTAAGTACGTGAACATCAGTCAAAGTACGTAGCCCAATGAAAAAACCCGAGACGAGTAATCTATGACAAAAAAGCGCTCCTTACATGAGCAGAGCAAACAAAGTAAATAACCTAAAGAGCCGACAAACCTACCAAGGTTTCACCTAACCAGATCTTCAGGGAAGCCAAGCTTCCCTGAAGATTGGCTCTTTAGGTTATCTATCTATCTATCTATCTATCTATCTATCTATCTATCTATCTATCTATCTATCGGAAAAACGACTAAAAAGTTGTAAGTTTAAAAAAACAGTCCTGGTCCTTCATCAGAAACAAATTTGTTTCTGATGAAGGACCGAGGACGATCTGAAATATCAATATAATAATAGAAATAAACAAATACTGTCAAAAAAATACATTTTTAAACTTACAACTTTTTAGTAGTTTTTTCCTATACATATTAAGACAGTATACGTGGATCATCACTATGTTATATATATATATATATATATATATATATATATATACATGATTAGCGTCACAAGATATCCCTCCCTCTCTCTCTCTCTCTACACACACACACACACACACACACACACACACACACACACACACACACACACACACACACTGTCCCCCTTTTATCGAGGTGCTTTTAATACAAAGAATATCAGAGCCTAACAAAGTTCTAGTTACCTTTTTAATGAACGCCCTCGTTATGCTTTTCTTCAAAGCCTGCATCTGTTCAATTTCGTATATCCAAAAGGTAAACCAAGCAATTTCTGAAAAATTAGTAGACTATTTTTAATCCTTTTATTACTTCAAACGTTATTTTTAGTGGATGCCTTTGTTTTAATAGACGACCTGTTTTCTTTTTTCCAGCTGCATATTGCGTATACCAACTTGCGCACTCTCCGACAGAGTTCGAGCAAGCATAAAGCCCATTTCCTTACGATTTCATTTACAAAACTTATATATATATATATGTGTGATAAAATATAGTTTTAAGGCATGGTATATTTATTGGTCAATGAACAATATGTTCAATACCAGAGGTATAGTATGAGATCAACAGATCATTGAGATCAATACCAAGCGACAGTCGCTTTCATGCTTTAACGTAATCTTCAGGCCATGTGTACCATGTTTTAGCTTGGCTGTTATATATAATGCATCATCGATCAGCATATATAAATCATCGAGCCAGAATATAACACACATAACCTGATTGTGTTAAAGCATGAAACAGACAGTCGCCTCTTGGTATTGATCACAGTGTTCATATATATATATATATATATATATATATATATATATATATATATATATATATAAACAATAATATAAATCCAAACAACCCACACTTAATATAATCACGTTTAAATCTGGTCATAACACATTACATCGCATTTAAATATATGGTTTCTGTTAACATTTCGAGCTCTCACGCGGTGTGACGTCATTGAACCGCATTACAAATTTACGAACTGTGTTTGCTATTTTGGTAACTGTTATCATTGCTTAGCAAAGTTTTATGTCAACACAAGATAAAATCGTCTTTGATGGTACATGTTTTTATGTTAACGTCCTTGTAATCTCTCTGAAGATGGCACATGTGAATCGAAAGGTTAGAATCAACGTAATAAAAAATTATCCAAATGTTGGAGCATTTTTGTCTTTATTTTCATCTGAAATTAAAACCAAAATACGATGTTTAGAACGGCTCATGATTAAACATAATAGACATTCATTGTCTCTTATATTTAACAGTATATATATATATATATATATATATATATATATATATATATATATATATATATATATATACCTTTGGTTGTGATTTATTTTTTCATTTGAGTCTTCCCTCCAGGCATTGCCTATCACTTAGTGGATCCGTGGTAGTTTGGATCCTCGACCTTTTGTCACATCCTGTTGTAACGTGGGCGCCCTGGTAAATAACTATATATATATATATATATATATATATATATATATATATAACTATTTTGCAAAAAAAAAAAAGAAGAAAAATCTGTACCATCAATAAATCATTATTAATCTGACATTTTTTTTCCAAAAGCGATGTGCGTTTTGTAGGAGCTTTGATAGATTGATTGATTTATTTTTCAATTTTCTCCTTCGATTACCAGTATGCATAGAAATTCCATATGAATATCTATTTTTGGCGAGTAAAAGTGCATATTGCCTACTACATGAATAATATTTATCTTAAAATCAAAAAACTTTTCACGAAATTTAACATATTATTTATTTCATTCGTACCATACACTCATTCAAATAGATTTGGCGAATTTGTAACTTATGTAAAGAACACTTGCAGCTCATGAACATTCTATATGTATGAGAACATCATTTTGTAGTAATTTCTTTTCCGCAATAAATTGATATGACATTTTGAGATGAAATACAGAGTAAAATCATGAGATAAAGACTAAAGTCAGGCTGTACGCAAAATGTTGAGCAGCCAGTAGCTGGTGATAATTAGTGGAAATTGGAATGCTACTGAACCTGATTAAAATGGTAACGTCACGATCATGTTCCTACTTCTCATTTATATGCTTATAAATTATTCATTTTCGTTGACATTTATGACAGTATCATTTTCTTTAAGCGACACCACTCGCGCGCACACACACACTTTCCCAAACACGTGATCGCACGCATATACGAAGAAGCACGTATACACGCAAAGTACACACACACACACATACACACGTCTTCGTGGATGGAGTTCTCTCGGTGATTGGCGGGTGTATACACCGTTTATATCTAACACGCTAATATTTCTCCTTTCTCATTCCATGTGCCCATGGATTAGGAAGTAAGGGCTCCGAGTGACACCAAATCGGGCTGTATAACACGCAAAAAAACTGTCTATCGATAGCTCAAAGGTAAAATTGCCGACTGATGTCAAGTCGGTCAGGTTTCAATTCTGGCTAGAAGCAATCGGATGTCTAATCGTAATGATGATCTGTGATACAGCGAAACAGGACTGTCCGCGGATGACTATATATATATATATATATATATATATATATAGCGAGAGAGATTAGTTAGATATAAATTAATACTATTATTTTTGTTACAAATACATTTTATTTATATCGTGTTTTTACGCGCGCACACACACACACACACACACACACACACATATATATATATTTGCATTGTTTTTCTTCTAGATATATTTTTATATCAGAATTTTTACATATATTCACACATACTCACATACATGCATTTATATGTGTGAAAAATGCCGATATATATATATATATATTGCCTTTATATTTACATAATATATATATTAGTCATCCACATACAAGCCTGTTTCGCTGTATCACAGCTCATCAGTGTGGCTAGACGCATCCTCTTGCTTCTGGCCAGGATCGAAAACTCGACCGATTTGGTGCCAGTCGGAGTCGCTACTCCCTAATCCATCGACGCATGGAATCAGAGAAAGGAAATTTTAAAATTTTTATAATCAGTGTATACACACGCTAATATGAATTTACTCTTTATAAAAGTAAATGCTTGAACAGGTTTGGTCAGGATTAGATAAAATTCCGATAGCCAAAAAACACTATTCTTAAAAAAGATACTCCGTACAGAGTAGAGCAATTAATATTTATTTAGAATTCATAACATAACTATGTTTTAACATCATTACAAAGTAGCTATTTTGTTTTAACACTTCTTGTGTCTTGTCAATTGATGGTACTTACTGTGATATAAAAAGATTTAAAAAGATCAAAACTAACCAAACCCCTCAATAGGAGAGACATTTTTACGTAGTCTGTAAAAACCAATTAAAATACAAGCAAATGTTAATTTTGAACTTGTAATTCCCTATATGCACCATGTTATCTGTTTCAATGAGGAAATAGAAATCATCAGATTTAAAGACAGGATGAACCTATTAAACCAAAAACATGAACTTACTGTTAACTGAAAGCATAGTTTACTATTTACCTTGCAATATGAGTAGTAATATTATGAATGACTATAGATTATTATCAGCGACGTTATTTTATATTTATCCTTTAACACTCTTCATCTCGCAATCAACACACACACACACACACACACACACACACACACACACACACACACACATATTGTCTTTACGGTTTTATTTTATTTATTTATATCAAAACTTTGACACATAGACACTCATGTACTTGCACACACACACACACACACACACACACACACACATATATATATATATATAGAGAGAGAGTAATACATATACATATACGGCCTTTTCATATATATTTTTATTTATATCGGCATTTTAAAACACATATACACACACATATATCTACATTTATAAAAACGGATATGTCTTTGTGTGTGTGTGTGTGTGTGTGTGTGTGTGTGTGTGTGTGTGTGTGTGTGTGTGTGTGCAAGTACATGAGTGTCTATGTGTCAAAGTTTTGATATAAATAAATAAAATAAAACCGTAAAGACAATATATATATGGGTGTGTGTGTGTGTGTGTATGTGTGTCTCCATTCTAACGAACCCTACTCCTCCGAAACCCTAGGTCTGATTTCCCCCCAAATTAGGCCACTTGTCCATCAGCACCTAAATCTTTGATCTACGCAAAAAGTTTTCGAATCGATTTATAGGGTATGACAGAAATCACCGAAACGCTTAGAATTTACGAACTCTTCTCCGAGACGCCTTATGCGAATTCAACCAAAATCGAGTAACTTGTAGATCAAGGTCCGAACCTTAGATGTACACAAAAATTATTTGAATTAATGTACAGGGTTCGTAAAAAATCACCGACAAACATAACTTCGGGTGGTCTTTTGCACACTTCTACGTATTTCTCCAAGACGCTTCACTCAAACTCAACCAAAGTCGAGTCACTGGGAGATCAAGGTCTGATGCCTTGATATGCGAATAAAAATTTTACTTGACTCAACGAGTGTGGCAAAAATTAATGGAAAATATTGCTTTTTGCAATCGTTTATTTTTCCGAAATTCTTAGTTGTATTCTAACAAAAATCGGGTCTTTTTTGTAACTTCTATCTGATCATATGCCATAACAATTTCACGTTTTCTACAAGGTGCCAAACCCTCTGATGTTGCAGAGAAATGCATCCACATTTTTGCGTCACAACGTCATCGAATAACATTACAGTTTCCCGTTATGCCCGCCCCGTTCTTCCACTTGTACATACATCTTACTCGTTTATTGGTAAAATTGACCAAGCATGAATCTCGTTTTACAAATACAACAAAAATTAATACTTAGTTCGCAATTTTTAAACTTATGCGTCACAGCAACCTCATACTTGATTTTTTGAATAAGCACTTGACCTTAGCATTTCAACATAACCGCTAAAAACCCAAGCAACGCCGGGCTTTATAGCTAATATATATATATATATATATATATATATATATATATATATATATATAGTCCAAAATACATTTTTTGGTGCTTAAAGGAGCTCTTTAGTGATGTCCTGTCTTCATTGCCGATTTCGGGTTTTTAACCATCATTTAGGCTCTGGCAGTAACACCGACTTTCGGTCCAGAAGTACCAAGTCAGCTCGTTAATTTTGTGCTACTTGTCTGGATTTAAATTTTCTTTTTTCTCGGCGGAATTTGTACTTTTTATTCTTAATTCTAGCCAATGGGAAGAGTTCATATACATACATACATACATACATACATACATACATACATACATATGCTATTAAATATAAGAGACAATGAATGTCTATTATGTTTTATCATGAGCCGTTCTAAACGTCGTATTTTTGCTTTAATTTCAGTTGAAAATAAAGACAAAAATTCTCCAACATTTGGATAATTATTTATTGGTTTTCTTCTAAGCTTTCAGCTTTTTAAAACAGGAAATAACATATTACATTGCATTTGACTACATGGTTTTGTTGTCATTTCGCGCTATCCCGCGGTGTGACGTCATAAAACCGCATCGCAAACTTAAGAACTGCGTTTATTATTTTTGGTAATTATTGCCGTTGCCAAGCGGAGTTTTATGTCAATACAAAATAAAATCGTCGGTGATGGTGGATTTTATAATATTTCAGTTTAAACAACCTCTCTGAAGATGGCTCATGTGAGCCGAAAACTTAGAAGAAAACCAATAAATAATTATCTAAATGTTGGAGAATTTTTGTCTTTATTTTCAACTGAAATTAAAGCAAAAAAAAAAAAAAAAGACGTTTAGAACGGCTCATGATTAAACATAATAGACATTCATTGTCTCTTATATTTAATAGCATATGTTTAGAAAATTACTTGCTGTCTCGATATACTAAATTTACATACATACATATACACTCTTTGGCGATCATGCCTTTTCGATTCATTACTGACCAGGCAGAAGATTTCCCCGCAGTAGTTTGTCGTTTCTTTCTGGGATACACTGGTTGCCAGCCAATGCTATTGGGCCCAGTCTGTCCTGCTATTTAACCCATACATGGACAAAAAGAGATGAATTCATGTCTAGGGTATTTATGCGTATGAGATTCAAACTCGGTTCGAGTTCATTACATTCACTTCCTGCCATTAATTTTTACATTAATTTCTGATTACTGACAATATCTTTATGTTGGATTTTGAATGAATACCTACAATGAAGTAACAGCCCTATTCTCTCATTAGTATATGAGTTAATTCTTGATTACTGATCGCTTCCTTATTTTCAATGTATTCATTCATGACTACTTTTTCTTGATTTTTAGCACACAACGTGCAGATTTATTGCCGAAAAATGCCTAAATTTTAAGTAAGAAGGAAGAAATCCTGTGTTAAAACAATAGAACTATGGTGATTTTTTACTTCTTTATTTCTCTGTGAACGATCCTTAGATCCTGTCACGAACACTAACACTCACCAAGAATGGATACTAACAAATTTCTTTTGTAGAACAACGGTGGGCATTGAAGGAAATGTGCAATTGTTGTACTCCCAGGTATATTCCGATCTAAATATTTTACTTAAGTTTTTGGTTAGAACAGGGTTTCCCAACCTGGGCGTTATCCACACCGATGGTCGATTTCATGTGTTGGATAGGCGATTCCAACGGTTGAGTAGGTGATCGCAAACTGAACAGAAAATAATAGGCGACTGGAAATTTTGGTGGACAAATATAGGATTTTGAGTATAAAAAGAGTATTTCAATATATGCTACTCAAAAAAATATTCGAAGGTGATATGCAACGAACATGTATACCCTGCTACAAAAAAGAAAATTAATTGGGAATAAATGGGTCACATTACTAGATAAGATATAAATATCTCCGCAAACAGCGAATATTTTTATATTTTCTATAGTTTTGAGAAGGGTCATTAACATTCAAATAGTTTTCCAAACGAAATAACATTTTTTGGATGTAAATCAGATAAGGAAAGACAAAGAAAGACAAAAAAATATTCGCTAAATTTTGATAAGTTGCTAATAGTGCTTATTTTTTTCATTTTATAAATGAAAATCGTTCAATTTTTTTGTCAACCCTTGCAGCGCTAACGCGATCGATAAAAATAAACTCTTTTTGATATTTTTTACATTCTCAGTTTATGGGGATTTTCTAAGCGTAGCTTAGATGTGGAATAAGGCCAAACGTATAAAGTCAGTTTAAGAAGCAGTAACAAACTTTTACCAAAAAATATTGGTATACTTTTCAATATTTACTATACAATCAGGTGATTGAAAGTTTTTACACGCGCAAAAGAAGTTGAGAAGTTTTGGGTTAGTACATGAATTAGTATTAAATATTAAAACATTTCAGTTACAAATAATATATTTGTCCGTCTGATTCACACGCGAAATAAAGTCTGGAAATGATGGCGTCTACATACTTTCTGTTTATATTTTAGTATTAACTCTGTCATTTTCAGAAATTAGTCTTTTCCTTATAAAGAAACATTCGGCATTCATTAGCCAAACATTGTTTATGTTAGATTTAATTTCTGAAAACTTTCTCTTGAAATAATTTTTCAATGAAATAGTTTTCTCAAGTTCACTATCTGCTATTGCCCTTTCCAGTATTGACAGGGGTTTCCTTATCTTATTTTTTCTCTTCGTGTTACGCATGCTACCCATTTTAGTGGTTACTAATGTTGAACGTCATTAAATGATAGGTTTTCATGTTGTTTGATAAATGTCTTTGATTAATTAACAAAATTGGCCAAATTTTATGCACTTACACATTTCTATTAAATTGCACATGTGCTATGCTAAGTACGTATTCTTTTCTGATTGAAAAGACATTATTTTTCTTGTGATTTTACATATGTTCAACTATTCGTTAGTTTCTGCAATCTGTTGCGATATTATATAAGATATCGTCAGTTAAACGTCGAGAAGACAGCTTCTATGATTTTGACAAATTCTTATACTAAAATCTTATTAACCTCTAAAAATAAACAGGGTTATATAATGGTTCTATACTTGACGAAACTATCCGAAAATCTGTGTGATATACGAAATTCCCAAGTTTGAAAATCATTACAAGTTACAACGGAAACATTACAAATGCCAGCAAAGAGTTAAAATTTTAGTAAATATATATGGAAAAAAACCTGTAGGTAAGCATCAGCTAGCAGAGTGCAGTTTCGATCTACGGACCTCTAAGTCATGAGCCCAGCACGCTTCCTCTGCGCCACACTGCTGCTACAGAATCTTTCTTACAAGTAAACCATTTAACTATATTTTCGAAATAAATGATTTTTATTGTTCATATCCAACCACAACGGATTAATGACATTTACATTTTCTCTGATCCTGATTCGAATTTCCTGCTGATAATATTCGTATACTTTTCCTCGATTTCAAAAAAAGATTATATATATTCAATAATACACAATTTGAAAACGATATTATACTGACCGTGGATTTGTCGAAAATGAATCTCTTTCAAATTGTTGATATTTAGAATAATTCTTAGTAGTTGATGTTTCGCCAAATGGCAGATTAAATATATTTCATGTTGAAAAATGTGTGTAAATCTCTACACAAGTACTGTGTTATTTAGATACAAAAAGACGATTGATTTAAAGTCAAATGAATTCCAATGATTACTTTGTGAAAATGCATTCAACTAACTTTGGTTCCATGGAAATATAATTAATAATAACAATTATTATTATAAAAGTAACAATAATAATATGTGGCGATGTAGTGCAGTGGTAAGAGTTGAAACCGAATGTTTTATTCTTGACGCATAGGACAAATTCTTGCTAATTAGAAATTACCAAGCACGCAGACTGAAAAAATTATGTTAGCCGAAAATGCAGATTCTGTGAAAATTATCCAGAAACAATCGACCTTCTTGTATCAGGTTTCATAGTATTGGCATCCACTGAATATAAAACCCGACATGGCAGATTGGGCTCATATCTCCATTGGAAAATCTGCAACTTTTACGGAAAGGAATCTGCAAGAAACTGCTATGATCACCACCTAGACCTGGTTACAGAGATAGAACCTGTAACAATTTCATGGGACTTTGCAATACACACAGACAGAACAATCAAATCTAATCGCACAGGCATCGTAAGCAAAGGCCTTTAAGAGCAGGATGTGCTTTCTTATTGACATGTCCTGCAGACTATAATGTGTCGTTGAAAATCTTCAAAAAATTATCAAAATACAAGTTCCTTGAAATCAAAATCTCAAAGATGTGGCACAAGAGGACCTCAACAACTTCCGTTGTAGTTGGAGCTCCAGATTGACTAGAAAAAAATACAATAGACTCATTGAAGAGATTCCTGTTATTCCAAGCCTTTAAAAAAATGCAAAAAAGTTGTACCCACAAGTACAACCCACACCTTACGAAGGTGTGATCTTAGTGCTTTGGCGAAATCTTCGTCGTCGAGTTGTTTTGGCCTATTTGGGTCCGAAAGAAAGACACGGAAACCAGAAGGTATTAGAATAACAGTGCAGTATATACAAATACGAGTGTTAGTAATCAGCAAAATAGAAGTATAAATCCGAACGGTATAATAACGCTGCGTCTAGACTGTCTGTAGATTGTCACACGACTATCTCACAGCTGCGTCCCCGGAGGTCAGTCAGGTTATTATTTATTGACGGAGGAAGAGTACATTCCTATTTGATAAGGCACCATAACACTTAGGTATTTCTTTTTTCATGATGCCATTTCTGAACTTAGGTTTCTGGTTGGAACCCGGAAAGAAATGAATATACACCAGAAATAAAAGGAAATAAAGTAACAATTATGATAATGAAAAGTGTTTTGCCTCAAAATTATTGGGACAAAATGCAACAATAATAATGTAGAAAATACAAATAATTAAATCAATAGTATTAATGAAAAGTGTATTAACCTATAATGTATGGATAAGCTATGGAGTAAAACTGGAATAATAATAATAATAATAATAATAATAATAATAATAATAAATAGAAGATGTAACCATTCTATGGGATTACACCATCTACACAGACAGAAAAATTGAAGCAAACAGGCCAGACATTATTGTTAAAAACCAGAAGGAGAAAACTTGTCTATTAATTGATATGGCTTGTCCAGCGGATTGTAACATAGCAATCAAGGAATTTGAAAAACTATCAAAATATAAAGACCTGGAAATTGAAATAGAAAAAATGTGGAAATTGAAAACAAGAGTTGTGCCAGTGATAGTAGGTGCACTTGGAATGATAAAAAATGGAACAAAACAACACATTGAAAGAATCCCTGGAAACCCCAGCTTAAGAGATATACAAAAAATTATCTTATTAAGTACAGCCCACACACTAAGGAAAACTTTATCTATGTAATGCTGGGGATGATAGGGAAGATAGAAAAACATGAAATGGAATCATAACAACACGCCACAACCTGCCTTAGGTCTCCCCGCAGACTTGGTTGGTAGTGAGACCAAAGCAGAAATCGAAATATGATGAAAAATGATATAATAATAATAATAATAATAATAATAATAATAATAATAATAATAATAGGAATGACGAATTTGCATTGACCCAGAGTGTTGGGATAAAATGCAATAATAATAAGATGAAGTAAAACCAAAATGAGTAACCGCTAGTATCGGAATAGGCTTGTCTACGAATTATCTGATCCCTGCTCAGGCAGACATTTGTGATAGTTCAACACATATAAAGCCCTACTGTAATTTATGTTGCAACTATGCTAAGCGGACCTTAGTGACAGTTTTTGGGAGACATCGCATTATCTGATCCAATGAACAAAGCCAGTACGCGCAAACCCTTGGTCACGATGACTGGTAACTTTGTGCTAAGCCAACCATCGATGACTCCCAAAGGGTCCTGTCTGCTCAGTTCCACTCACAAGGCTTGGGTCAACATGTGGCATGGTTTTCAGGCACTTTGCAACTTTCTGACAAATCGACCATGGTGATATGCGAACGCGTGTCTCGGAAAGCAAATATTCTAAGCACTTGGACACGCGCTCATAACTAAAGTAAAAACTAGTAATAATAATAATAATAATAATAGTAATAACAACAACAACAATAAAAATAATAATAATAAGAGTATATCGTCCATTGTTGTAATAAAAATATTTCATCTAAAAATAAAATTTCAATAAGCCAATGAACAGTTATTCCTGATCATGAATATTTTTGTCTAAATTTAGGTAAGTCGACTGGACATTCATTTTTTTTTCTTTCTCTGCCAAATGGTCTGGAACGAAATTAGTTTGGTAAATGGTGCATTAAACTCTTTTAAGTATTAATAGATAAGCTCGTGAAGACATGAGCAAATCGTGGGGTCAGTCTGAGGACATGAACTTACCCGCCCATCCTACATCTAAGTAATTAGGCTTAATGAGGACTCGCGTAAAAATCGTATATATATATATATATATATATATATATATATCGCGTAAAAATTACACGCACACACACACACACACACACACACACACACACACTTATATATATGATTTTACGCGAGTCTTCATTAAGCCTAATATATACATGTGTGTGTGTGCTTGTGTGTGTGCGTGTGTGCTGTGTCTCTGTTTACAGTGGTGCTGAAATATTCTCGGCTCTACCCACTTCCGAAAATTAGTAATTTGCAATTAATGAAATATTGATTTGATGTAAGTAGTTCATAATGAGAAGTTTTCACTAACTAGTATAGGTTTCATTAAAAAATGACAGACAAGGTATTATCATTAAGCTTTTTATAAATTTTTTCTTGTGTTCTTTTTTATGTTAACTTAACATACACAAGATTCTATATGCATAAACTTTTCACATGTTTCTTTATAAGTAAAACAAAATTAATCCTTGATAGTGGCTAAAAGTATAACCAAAAGCACACGAAAGTACAAAACCTTTGGACAGTTCTTAGATAATTTGAGTTCCGAAAAGAAGAAAATTATACGAGCACATGAAAAATTATATAAAAAACTTAATGAAACCTGTATAAAGTGGAGATTTTTCCCCAATTACCGAATATATATATATATAGTCATCTGCAGACAGATCTGTTTCGCAGCTCACCAGTACGGTTAGACTCCTATTGCTTTTAACCCAGGATCAGAAACCCGACCGAATTGGCATCAGTCGGCGATTCTACCTCTGGGCTATGGGCGTTCGGTAGAAGAAGGTAGACTTTTAGCATGTATATTGTCATTATACACGCCCAATAGCCAGACTGCTCTAATTCACTAGCGAATGAGCGATGCGTGCATGCCAGGGTAGCTACTGTTTTTCAAAGTCTCCCATTCTTCCAGAGTGCTCAATCAGGGTGTGAGAGATATGTATATGGGAGGCTAAGACAAAACACGTCAGAATTTAATTATTTTTTTAATTAAAGAAGCTTGGCCTGAAGAACACTAACGAACAAAACGCATTGTCAAAAAAAGAAAAAAAAACTTTTTATCTACTAGTCCCTATCTATCTATCTATCTATATATATATATATATATATATATATATATATATATATATATATATATAATTGTGTATTTTGGCAGCAATCGCCCACTGTATACAAATTTCATTAAGACAACTAGCAAATCACTCCGATTAAGCTTTTTTATTAATTTTTTCTTGCATTCGTTTTTTTATAAACACTGGCCAAATGATATTTGTAGATCCGAGCGATTTCAGGCTAGGCTATTAAACTTTTTTGTTGAACTGAATATGTAGATTTCTTTTCTGTATATATCAGGATAGAAATATTTTCAATACTTGAACATGGCTAGCATATTGTGGCTGTGTTCATGATTGATATTATTAAGGATTGGGTTTCTTCTCTTTGATTATTGTCGCTTACATTACATTAATCTTTTATTAGGAGAGTGGGCACTAAATAAAGGGTTTGGTTCAAAATTCCAACGTATTTTCTCGGAAGAATGTCGGAGAGTACAACTGCCAAAACGTACGTATATATGCCAATAACGGTGAGGAAAACAGTCTGAACAATGTAAATAGTTACAATACTTCAACTCGGAAGTTCACACACACACACACACACACACACACACACACACACACACACACACACAGAGTATTGAATTAGAATGGTGCTTTGGGACAAAATTGTTGATTTTTCAGCAGATTATTGATAGGGAAGCATTTTTGGTTGAGCAAGGTTTTTAGTCATAAAGTGCTCGATATCAACGTAGAGCATTAAAAGAATTAATGGTCCTTAATGTGAAGCAAGACAAGCAGAACCCCTGAAGAGTGAAGACATCATAATCATACCTTCACAAAACTTCAAATTTGGCATGACTAAAACAACACTGTTCAGTTAAGTGAAAAACCTCTCCACATAAAATTATATATATATATATATATATATATATATATATATATATATATATATATATATGATCTCGACTGGAAGCAAAATGATGTGTCTAGCCATACTGATACAGCAAAACAGGCTTGTATGTGGATTACTAATATATAAGTGGTTTAAACGATTGGACATATATTCCACGGTTCTATGTTTACTTTTAAAAAGTGCTCAATGCAGAAGTAGAGCATATATTATTATTATTATTATTATTATTATTATTATTATTATTATTGCATACTGTAACTAGAAAGCAATTAAGTTTCAGTACACCATCATCAAGCAGTGAAATGTGGTTAATTTATTTAGTCATATATACATATTGATATAAAATAACAAAATTAAACTCAAGATAAAAAAAAGTCCATCATATTAGATGATTATCGTAGGGTGGAAGTTAATTGTATTTTAAAAGAATTGTGTGAAGACACATAAAAATTGCGGCAAAGTATAACCGTAGCAGACAAGACGTGTCAAAAATTTAAAAAGGATAAAAATAAAGAGTTGGAAAAAAAATAGGAACAATAAAAAATAAAATATTCGTCTTTTGTTGATATAAAAAAAGAAAACTACTTTTAAATTTGGATATTTGTCGAATTTTAATTAATTAAAATTCGACAAATATCCAAGTTTTGCAAGAATTTCTAAAACAATGTGTATTTTGTTACCGTAAAAAATTCGCTAAATTTCATAATAATCTCTGCCTCACCTCTGACGCAAGAAAAACAAAATATTTAACCAAAAATTCGAAGAAAAGATTAAAATTATAAAATAGAAAAGATTAAAAAAATTGATAAAATAATTATAAAATATTTTGACCTTTCCACTTAATAATATCATTAACATTTTAACGATAAAATTTTATTCTTATCAACTTTGGGGCCCTTTTTTATTATGTTATGATTTTTTTAAGAAAAAATTGAACTTTATCTCGGCTTTATCTCGTATCCAAGAATTTTATCTCTTCTTTGCTGATCGCTTCCTTTTCCTTTCCAACGTGTAAGTTCAGCACTAGAAGATTCCAGTGTAACTAAAACCTGCTCCCGTCATCCATTCCTTATCGGGCGTTTGGCTTTGAAAGTGTTAGTTTGAGGTGAAAGAAAATCAGAGGAATAGAAAGTGCCGATGGCATGATTTTGTGTAAAGGCGGACCTCAACTTGACAGGAAGTGAGGCATAATCTTGATTTCATGACCTTCTTCTGCGGCATATATGGAATGAGGCATGAAGAATCCAGCTATGAAACTGCAACGGACTACAACTGATTCTGTTATTATTTCGAGTGGCGCCTTCCATATTATGTCCGTAATACGTAACCCTTTTCAACCGCTGGTTCAACCGTTGAGATCAGCTGTAATTGTCATCCAATTGTTCCACCGGTCGAGTCTTTGGGGTTAGTTCTCGTTTAGTCTAGGCCTTCCACCATTTTGGCATCACATTCAGAGTTACTGAATCACACAAACCCCTCTACCACAGCAAAAAGCGATTATATATATAGTCTTTTCTCTTGATAATAACATAAATATTTTAACGACCAAATTTTATTCTCATCAAGTTCTTCTCTGATTTTTTCCAGCTTAAACTAACTTCTTCTTCTTCTTCTTCTTCTTCTTCTTCTTCTTCTATGTGCCCTGACCTTTCAGGACGTAGGCGATCATAGCTTTCCACCTCTTCCTATCCCTGGTGGCTCTTAGCACGCCTTCTCCTGTTACACTATGCAGCCCTCATTCCATCATCCAACTGATTAGGTCCTTCAAATATGTTATCCGCTGATTTCCCCTGTCTCATTTTCCTTCTATCTGGCCTGTTAGTATCAGGTTCTCCAAGCCCTTTTTCCTCATTGCATGTCATAAGAACTTCAGCTCTCTCTTCCTGATGCTCAGCATTAATTTCTTTTTCGTTTCTATCATTTCCAAAACCTCATCATTGCTCACATGTTCTATCCATGATATTCGCAGCATCCTTCTGTAGAACCACATTTCAGTTGCTTCAAGTTTTTCCTTCATCTTTGATGATATTGTCGAACATTCACTGCCATATTGAAGAACCGAGATCACATAGCAATTCAGTACTCTCTTCTTTGTTTCTAGCGAAATTGTCCTGTTTCTTAATACTTTACTTAACTTCTGGAATACTTTCGTCACCATGCCAATTCACCTTCGGATCTCTGTATTGCACTTTCCGTCTTCTGTTATAACACTACCCAGGTATTTAAATTTTTGTACCTGCTTGATTTTAGTATCCCTGACCTGTACTTGGCATATTGGGCTGCTTTTTTTTTTTTTTTTTTTTACTGATGACCATGCGTTCGGTTTTCTTGCAGCTTATTTGTAGTCCTTTCTTTTCACTCTCCACCGATACCTTCTGTAGGAGGTCTTGTAGTTTCCTTTCTGTGTCTGCTATCAACACTGTATCATCTGCGTACCTTAGGCTGTTTAAATTGTAGCCTCCGATGACAAAGCCAGGCATAACGTCTAGAGTCCTCAAAATATTCCCTCTGCACAAGTTGAACAGATCCGGTGAAAAGACACATCTTTGTCTTACGCCCCTTTCTATCTTTGTATATCTGCTGAATTCGTTACCTGTCCGTATATAAGCGGTTTGCTGCCAGTAAAGATTGTTGATTACTCTTAAGTCTTTCCCAAATATGTCAAGGCTTCCGAGAATTTTCATCAATTCTTTGTGGCGTATTTTGTCAAACGCCTTCGTATAATCAATAAAGCACAGGTATAAGTCCTTCTTCATTTGTATCGCACTGTTCTTGCCCTTTTTCTAGCCTGGTTCTGCTTCTTGCTCTGTTCATCAGGATTCGGACGATCAGTTTTGTTATATGGCTCATTAAACTGATTGTTCTGTGGAGTTCGCACTCGTTTGCTCCTGGCTTCATAGTGCTTTGAAGATAGATAGCTGAGGTCATCTGGTTTTACACCACAATTATAAATTTCATTTATTATTTCAGTAATTTTCTCTATGCCAAATTCTTCCAGGGCCATCAGCAGCCCTATGACTATGCCGTCTGATCCAGCTGCTTTGTTTCTATTCAGTTTGGCTACTGCAGATTCCACTTCAGACTTTAATATTTCCGGTCCGTCCACATCTTTGTGTATTATTGGTTGCTCTCTCTTGTCGTGGAAAATAACTTTTATGTATTCTTCGCATTGTTGGAGTATTTCTTCTTTCTCCAATATGATTGTTCCATCCTTGGATTTTATACACCCTGTTGAAGAGGAGGTTTTTGTCCTTTTTTTTTCTGATGAGGAGGGGAGCAAAGTCAAGCAGCGTTTTTATTTTTATACTACACCACTATCGTATAGGCAGTCACTTAATTTAGTAAAGTAATTTATACTCACAAACTCATTCATAAGTTGTTTATACGATAGTGGTGTAGTATGAAAATGAAGACGCTACTTGAGTTTGCTCCCCTCCTCCTCAGAAAAATCTCGCCCCATAAGTGACTCCTTCCCACTTTCAAAGTTCCACAATCGCCACTGTACAGAATGACTGAGAATATCACGAACCGAACGTCTCAGCAACATGGATGTTTTAAGAATGAGAATGTGCTTAGACTCAGAAATAAACAGTTTAAGCACATCAGGAGGAAAGACGGTCTGGATAATTTGATACTCAGAGGACCTACTGAAAGCAAATACGGCATCGAGAAACAGTGAGTAGTCTGCGAAACAAGCTTGTGTAAATGGATGGCAGAACAGAGATTATGATGGCTAGTGAAGAGACAAACATTGCGTCAGACTATTATTAATACGCAGTTAATGATCACTCACGTTCTGAAGAGATATGTATTTATAGATCCATATATTTAGTTAATAATTAGTTTATCATCAGCCTTCTCCTTCGATCATGGTCGGAAATTCATCGACAATCCCACCCCACACAACAAAGTCAAGCATTGCTGTACTCCGACGCTGGTGCTGTGAGTGGACTTCTTTTGATGGCTATAACAGACGTGGATCGCCGGCCCTACATCCGGGTGATTTTTACATACACCATCTCAAGGAAGATTGTCAACCAAGGCTCAAGACTTCTTCTAAGCCACTGGCAACTTCCAAAGGGTCCCGTCTACCTAAGTTTTCAGGCACTTTCCAAAGGTGCCGCAGGCTAGAAGAATCGCCTCTTCCAAACCAATAACATCAAGAAGTTACCTTCCTGACAAATCGGCGATGGTGAGATTCGCACCCAGGCCTCGTGATCAGAAAGCGAATGTTCTAACCACTCAGCCACGCGCCCATTAGTTTTTATACTTAATGGTTATTTAGATATGAATACACTCTGAAGTTGATATATATATATATATATATATATATATAGAGAGAGAGAGAGAGAGAGAGAGAGAGAGAGAAACAGACAAAGAAAGAGTGAAACACATTTGGATTATGTGATAAGTATGACCTGATATCAAATGTTTTAGATAATAACTTCTATATTATAGTGAATTCTGGACAAATTTCTTCAAAGTTGAAGAGGACTTTGAATTCGTTTGAGTTTTGTTTAACGGCATATCAAACACTGTGGGTTATTTAATGCCAAAAAGGTGGGGTTTTAAGGTATTTTTTAAATATTCGGTTATAGTGAGATGGTTGATTTAGTCAAATTTTTATGAAAATTTTTATTTTTTATTCTTTTTTATTTTAGAAAACTGAAAATGTCTTCTAGTTTTGTATTCAAAAATGTTTTAGTGAGGATAATTTTTTTCCCTTAAAAAATGTGTTATGGTAATAATATTTTCTTCAAAAATATATTGTTGTTAATATTTTTCCTTCAAAAATGTATATTTTTCTATAAAAGTCTATTTTTAAACTTTCATAGTTTTCCCCAGTTTGGGAGGTTTACTATTTGCCCATAGCTGGGGCCCTAACAGGTGTTACCACTCTGGGTCATGTTGGACCTGAGAACAATAGCAATTAAGAGGTGGTTCCCTGCTCCTCACAACCTCCTAATCAGAGGTCTTGCTGCCGGATGCAGTTTACCTCATGCCCAGGACCAAAGATGGAGACGTGATACAACAAAGATGTGGTTTTATAGAATGTTGCTGAGAATATCATATCAGCAGCATGGATGTTTTAGGAAAAATGGGAGCCAAAAATAGATATACTCTAAATCAGAAAGAGACATTTTAAATTTCTAGGTTATTTCTACGCCTAATGGGACAGGCATAAGCTAACAGTCTAAGGTGTTAGTACAAGCTATATATCAAATGTTTTAGATAATAACTTCTATATTATAGTGAATTCTGGACAATTTATTCAAAGTTGAAGAGGACTTTAAATTTGTTTGAGTTTTTTTTAACGGCATATCAACCACTGTGGGTTATTTAATGCTAAAAAGGTGGGGGTTTAAGGTATTTTTTAAATATTCGGTTATAGTGAGATGGTTGATTTAGTCAAATTTTTATGAAAAATTTTATTTTTATTCTTTTTTATTTTAGAAAACTGAAAATGTCTTCTAGTTTTGTATATTGTAAAATAATGGGACAGTCATAAGCTAACAGTCTTGTTGAGTTGCTGTCATTATGTAGTCATTAATAAACAGTTCACTCTATAAGGATAGGATTTCAACATGAAAGCAATACCATAGACAGCGACACAGGACGACGTCAAATGTCCCAAATGCCACACCCCGGTGGGGACACGTGACAGTTTGACACTTTCACCATTTTTGGTGAAGATTATGACGCGCCAAAACCTGGAATTAGAAGAATGGAGATGCGAGGTGTATACATAGAGGTAGAGAGTTACAGAGTTACAGGCACAGTTTATTGGCATAAGTGGGGAAGATAACGGTTAAATGTAGATTAAGGTTAAGACTGTAGTGATTGGGGAAGCATCCACTTAGAAATCGATTCCACAAAGCAGTGGTTCGTAGGAAGAAGCTGTTCGAATGGAACTTAAGTCTCACCAATGGAATACGTATGGAATGAAAGGGCGTGTTCTAGCGGATCTTAGCCGTGGTGGTTAGAACTGATGGAACTAAGGAGTTTAGTTCGTCTGAACACTTACCATAGAAATAGCAATGTGTGTGAGTAGGCCTAGGCCACTTATCAAAACCTGTACCTTACATTCCCGTCAGTGATGTATGTGCAACCGCCCGACCTCTCTCAGGGATGCGTGTATATATCTCCTGTAATATGATCCTTTCCCACGTTTGCAACTCATGTACAGCTGGACCGGTCGTATGAGTCTTGGAAAGTGACTTCTCTGATGCCACACTTAGTGAAAATTACGTTCTGGCATGGTCTGGAATGATGCACATACTACACTTTTTCCTTAGTTCCATTAGACTAACATGTATTTGATAGCGCTATCGTTCTTCACCACGTTACGCGTTGCTGCTCTGTTTTGTAGATTTAGGTTTTTAGAGGGTGGAGCTGTTAACCACGCACTCAACCGGTCTTTGAATTCAGAGTGTAACTGGTTTGAATGAAACAGTGTGTAATAGTAAAAAAACACCAGCTCTCAGAAACTAAGCTTTATATTTCTTTTCTTATTTCGGAAGCGCGTATGACTCAATTATCCAGATAACATTTTGAGCCTGGGCTCAATATTTGAGTCATTTTTGTTTGGTAATTATTTGACTTCAAATCGTGCTGCCATTTGAATCGACAAAGAGCTAGGATGAGGAAATCAGAAAGATAATGATATTGATTAAGTGATATGTCAAAATGACAAAAGGGACAATGTGTGCGTGGACAGAGGATATTCAAGATGAATGACGAGGCAATAGGGTGAGAGACGCGGTCACTAAGGACATTCTCGAAAACTGGTTTAGGATTCGTATGTATATGTTTGTCCCCTTGAATGAATTCGTTCATTCAAATCTGCAGAGAGCCTGCACACAGGGCTCATTGTATAGAAAACAACTTCCAAATGAAAAAAAAGAAATAAATCCGAACATCGATTCAGAGTCGAAAGTCTTATTTTTTGGAGGTCATTCAGAGTTGTTGATTTTGTAATCAAGTACTTTTTAGAATTCTATAAACTTCGTCTAATTAATCAGATACTTTGAGACGAGATATAAACTTCCAAGGGATATTTTCTGCTTTCTTTTCATTTTTATATGTTTCTCTAATTTTTTTTATCTTTTTTTATGTGGATGGGAGATTTTGATCACACTTGTCAGTATTCAATAAATTTTACAGAATCTGGTCAATATTAGATTTTAAGATGATTTGTTGTCGCCGGGTTCACACTCCTTCTACATCTTTTGAACAAGAGTAGAAGTTTGTCACGTGTTTCCTGTTTGGAACTGCGTTTCCAGGTCCCTCTCCTAAATACTTTTAATTTCCATTAAGCCCTTGCTTAATAATGGCATTACTGCCTTGCTTGCAGCGACATGATTATAAAAGCCGAAGCGATGGAAAATTCTCATAAAATATTTTTAAATTAATTACTGATAATGCCCAAATAATATGTTTATACATTTTCTTCATATTTTTATGGCTTGAAATTATTTTTTAATGTTATGTCCTTTCCTCGCGTGGACAGAGCTTGGTAGCCTTTTTTAGCACTCTGTCTAGGAAGAAGATCACTTAGATTTCAAAGCCGGGGTAGATGAGACCCCTTAGTTACCTGGATGATAACAGTTCAAGTGGCCAATGGCTTACTACTTTTGACGAGCTGTGGTCCAGTAGTCAGCATTCGCATAATGGTCGGAAAAGGATTCAGGATCCACCGATGTAACTTTTTTCCCCTAAAGAGTATCATTGACAAAAGGATGTGTGGATGGTGTAATGGATAACAGCTCAGAATGAGAAATCGGTGAGCCAAGTTCAAATTCACTTACGTGGGATAGGTATGAACCTTTCTATTATCTCTTTGAGTAAACAGAGATCTCTAGTCGTGGTTGGTAGCCAGTCTAGGGGAATGACAGCTATGACTTAAAAACTGTAATAATAGTTGATGGTCCCCGACCCTCAGCAATGGGAAGAACATTTTGTTTTTCACAAGCAATGCAATAAAACCACTAAGACGCAACGGGTTACTGAGTGCTAATGAATGAGAAAAAAGAAAACATAATTCAGGAGCGAAAACAATTAAAGAAGATGAATTAAGAAGACAGAAGATAACGTTTGACAATGCATTTAATTTTTTGAAGATCAAAGTTGGCTGGAATACATGAAACCGGAAAAGAGTTCCATTAACGAGGGAAGAAACTGTTAGCGTAGAACTTACGGTAATATCTACCCATTTTAACAGTGAATTAATAATACCTACTAACCAATCTTATACTTCGTTTAAATTCATAAAGTCTATACACCATAACGGAAACTGATATTTATTTTTTAATAATACAAAAACGTGACTTTTTTATGTGCCTGTCCTTTCAGGACGTAGGCGATCACGTCCCTACGCATCTACCTATTATTTGTATCTCTTAATATCTCTGTCTTATGATTGCTTAAGCGCGTCCAGTATACCACACTTTGTTTTTCTCCTGTCTCTCTTTGGCTATGCAGCGCAAGCCCCTAAAAGTGTGATAAAGAAAGGCTGGTCTTCCATCTCTCTTATCGAAAACATAGCTAGCCACGATTACTGACCCAAACAAACCACAGTATCCCTTACACCAAGACAAAATGTTTTTACTTACCATTCTTACTACAGCCACCATAATACCTTCAAGTCTCTATGTTGTCCTAACTAGTCATTGTATGTTTAATTTATCTTTGGAGAGTGAGGAATAAAAATAACAATTAAAGATAAAAATAAAAACTGAAGAGAGTTCTGAAAACGAGAGGTGCGATAGAAGAAACTGTTAGCATAGAACTTAAGGTTACATCTAGCCCATTCAACTGTAAAATGACGAGACCAAGTTAAGTGCCATACGTGATACACGCTTGGGCGATCATGTCTCGCAGGAGACATAACTGAATAGGCAGGAGATTACCCCGCAGTAGTTTGCCATTGCTTTCTGTTGTAGATTGATTGCCAGCCAAGCCCATAGAACACAATCTGTCCTGTTATTTAACCCATAACTGGAAGAAAGAGACGGATTATTACCTTTCACAAGGGTATTTGTACGTAAGAAATTCAACTGGAATTCGAAATCGGCATCCCGATTTGTCTTTCCGAGTCGATATCCACTGCATCACAACGCACATCCGACCAGGCTTAAATTCGTAAAGTCTAGTGCGATAAAATAAATTAATATTTATTTTGAAAATTACAAAAGTGTAATTTGACAAAAATTTACAGAACCAGGCCAAAAGTGGGGGATAAAGAAAGGCTGGTTTTTATTCGGTCTTAACTTAAACTTAACTAGCTCCGATTACTGGACACCAAGACAACAATTTCTTACTTAGCATTCTTATTACAGTCACTATAATACCTCAAAGTCTTTATGTAGTCCTAACTAGATCCGATATTTACCATATCAGAAGAATTACCATGGAAAGATTTATAGAAAAAGCACAGGGAAGTTACATTTCGGTGATGTAAAACTGACTGAAGCCGAGATTCCAAGTGAGGACCAATAACACTGCAGTCTTAAAAACTAAAATAACTAAAAGAAAGAATGAAAGAAAAAAAAAAAAGACTGAAGCCGAGATTCCAAGTGAGGACCAATAACACTGCAGTCTTAAAAACTAAAATAACTAAAAGAAAGAATGAAAGAAAAAAAAAAAAGACTGAAGCCGAGATTCCAAGTGAGGACCAATAACATTGCAGTCTTAAAAACTAAAATAACTAAAAGAAAGAATGAAAGAAAAAAAAAGACTGAAGCCGAGATTCCAAGTGAGGACCAATAACACTGCAGTCTTAAAAACTAAAATAACTAAAAGAAAGAATGAAAGAAAAAAAAGACTGAAGCCGAGATTCCAAGTGAGGACCAATAACACTGCAGTCTTAAAAACTAAAAAAACTAAAAGAAAGAATGAAAGAAAAAAAAAAGAAAGAAAGCAAATAAAAAAATGTCGTTTATGGCTCTTCACAGATTTTATTTCTTTAATATCCGTGAATTGCCATGTCTTCTTGAGAAATATAATAAAGAAGTTTCTAACTGCTTTCTCCACGGTTTTCAACTCGAAATAATCTGTCTCTTGATAGACTAATCTACCCTGGCATTTAACCCTGAGTTGAACGGAGAATAGATGGATTCATGCCTTTTTCAAATACATTAGTGAATGCAGCTGACTAGGACTGAATTTGAACTGGGCAGGCCTCTACCATTTAGCGCCAATATACGTTACGCCATATATATATTCTAAACATATACTGTTAAATATAAGAGACAATGAATGTCTATAATGTTTAATCATTAGTCGTTCTAAACGTCGTATTTTGGCTTTAATTTCAGTTGAAAATAAAGACAAAATTCTCCAACATTTGGATAATTTTTTATAAAGTTTGTTCTAATGTTGGGGAGAATTTTTGTCTTTATTTTCAACAGAAATTAAAGCCAAAATACGACGTTTAGAACGGATCATGGTTAAACATAATAGACATTCATTGTCTCTTGTATTTAACAGGATATGTTTAGAAAATTATTTGCTCGATTCACTATATATATATATATATATATATATATATATATATATGGTTAAATAAAATAAAGACAAGAGGAAAACTGTATTTTAAATATTTTAGTTTTTAGAATTTCTTTATGTGTAGTGCAAAGTCACGAAATATTAAAATGAAGAGAATTTGCACTACACATGAAGAAATTCTAAAAACTAAAATATTCTGTTAATCTTTTGAAATGATTTGTGAGCGTCTTTGTGGTTGCCAACACTGTTTGTTTATAGATACGCAATTTAGAATAAAGCTCATTTCGTCTTTTTGCCTTGATAAAGTCCATCACAGCACGAAACGCGTAGGCGATTTTTTTTTTTAATCATCTCATCCCAAGCAAGGCATTCCACTGCCACTATTGCGCATGGGGCTACATAGGGGAAGGTAAAGAGAAGGAGTGGTTAGACATAGGGAATGTCAGGAGGAAGGTGACAGATGAGTAAGGATACCGAGGATGAGGGTTGGGCAGATGGGAAGAGTGTTTGATAGAATGGGAGCAGGTTAGTGTGTTAGGAGGTGTCTATTGACCTTACATTTAAACTCCTGGAGATTGTAGCCATCGAGGAAGCAATCGTTTGAAAGAGAAATTCCACAGTCGGGAAGTGTGAGGAAAGAAACTGTTGGAGTAGAAGTTGCAGTTGTATTTTATCGGTTTCACTGGAAAAGGGTGGGATCTAGTTGCTAATATAGTATCTCGTGCAAATTCGTATTTAGGGGGCACCAGTGATCTAAGTTCATCGGAGCAGAAGTCTGCCAAGTCGGTATCTATCACATTACAGACCCTCCTCTGAACCTTATCAAGAAGCCCGAGGAGAATAGCAGGGGCACCCGACCAGATATGGCAGCAGTATTCAATGCACGGGCGGATGGTAGATTTATATATATGCAGGATAGATTGAGACGGAAAAAACTTCCGGGCCCTACACAGAGAACCGACTTTCGTAGCAGCGGATTTAGCAATGGATTCGATATAGTCATTCCATTTGAGGTCCGCTGAAAGTGTGACACCAAGGAGGCGTAGTGTTTTACTCTCTGGGAGGCAAGCCTGGTCCATGCTAATGGGAGGTAGGTGAGATTGTCGATGATGGTTAATTGAGAGTAGCTTCGTTTTAGAAGCATTAAAATTTACGAGCCATTTCTTACCCCAGTCCAATATGGATTGGAGGTCTTTTTCAATCTCGGCTGCGAGGTTAGCTTTGACGCCTACACCAGATTTTTGTAGGAGGCGAGAGTAAACTGTGGTGTCATCGGCGTACAAACCTATTTGGGCTCTTATGGAATCAGGGAGATCATTAATGTATATCAGGAAGAGTGTAGGACCTAAGATGGAGCTTTGGGGAACACTTGCGTTGGTATGGTAGTTCTGGGAGGCATGTCCGTTTAATACCACCTTCATTGTGTGGTCAGAGAGGAATGACTGGATTAGTTCAAACAAATGTCCAGTTATACCATAGCTCCGCAATTTACATAAAAGGCCAGCATGCCAAACTATGTCGAACGCCTTAGATACATCCAATGCAACGGTTCGGGCTTCGCCATTCCTGTCGAGTGCCTGGTATATGTACTCGCTGATGGTCGTTAGCATATCAGCAGTAGACCTGGTGAAGCGGAAACCATATTGCTTGTTGAGAGGAGCCTGTGTGCTGTGAGATGCTGAACCACCTCGGCGTTCATAATGGCTTCTTTGCCAAAGACCGGAAGAAGGCTGATAGGGCGGTAATTTGCAGGGTCAGAGGGTTCTCCAGTGTTTTTAAATATAGGAACTACAGAGGAAGATTTTCAACAGGCAGGAAAGCAGGAAGCAGATAGGCAGAGGTTGTAGAGCTTAGAAAGGACAGAGGAGAGTTCAGGGGCACATTTCTTTAAGACTATGGTTGGGATTCCGTCACCACCGCTCGCTTTGTGAGGGTCAAGTTCTAAGATTATCTTAGAGACAAGCGAAGGTGTAATGTGGACATCATTCAGTTGTGCCTCGGTTCTAGGTGAGAAGTCGGGTGTAAAATCTCCAGATGAGTCCAGACTCGAATTGTTAGAGAATCTGCAGGCAAAGCAGATTAGCCTTATCTGCTGGGGAGACGAGGACCTCAAATTTGTTGATTAGCGGGGGTATTGTGGACTTGCTCTTGTTAAGTACTCTTTTACAGAGTCGCCAGTAGTCTTTAGAGCCGAATTTAGAGCATGCTATGCGTTGCTTCATTCTGGCAGCAAACAACATCTTAGCTTCGTTAAGTATCCTTTTACACTTATTACGAGCTGAAGTGAAAAGGCGCCTATTTTGGTCCGACGCGTAGTTACGATAGAGTCAGAAGAAATGATTTCGGTGGGCAATGGCAGCCGAGCAAGCGGGTGAGAACCATGGAGACGAATGAAATTTAAGCTGGAATTTCCTAGCAGGGATGAAGGCATCGATGCCAGCCTTAACCCAGGAGGAAACCTCAGATGCACATTCTTCGATGGGAAGACTAAAAACGTTGTTCCAAGGGATGTCACAGAGGAAGTCTCGGAACGAATCCCAGTCTGCTCTTTGATAGCAGTAGGATATTCTACTTGTCTGGGTATCATGGGTCGGGCGGGAGTGGAGTGAAATATTGACGGACACTACAGTGTGGTCAGAGTTTCCGAGTGGGCAGAGTTGTCTGGTAGTGCAAGAGTCTGGGATGGAAGTGAAGCAGAGGTCTAGAAGTGAGTCCCTTCCGTTAGGGTTGTCGGAGAAACGCGTGGGGAAGTCCACTACTTGTGTAAGGGATTGGGTGATTGAAAAGTTCATGGTGTGGACACCAGCAGAGTCGGTGACAGTGTTCTTCAGCCACTTGGTGTGGTGAGCGTTAAAGTCACCAAACACGAATACATTGGCAGAGGGATGGGAAGAAATGGCTTTGTCGATATTGTCAGAAATGATGTCAAGTAACGAACAGTCAGGGGAGGAAGTAGAGCGGTAGAGAAAGAAGAGATAGCTAATCGAGCTGAGAAATGAGAGGCGGAAGCACATGAAAGAATGATCTGGGGATTCAAAAGATGACACCCTAGCTAAGGGAAGGTGTTCGCTGACATAGACACCAAGCCCATGCATATGAACATTGGAGTCCTTCCTGAAGAGGGGAAGGTAGCCAGGAACGTAGAACTCAGATGAGGGGATAGAAGGGTTAAGATTAGTTTCACATAGGGCTAATATATCAGGTGAGTTATTATGGAGGAATGAATCTACGCTGAGGAAAAAATACAGTTTTCCTCTTGTCTTTATTTTATTTAACCATCCTGTTCTTAATCTCGGATCATAACTTAGTATATTTTGACAATATATATATATATAAACAAATGATTAGTCAGAGTTAAATTAGACCAGTAAACAGATGAAGTGCTCAATATACATTTAAAGAAAAAATAAAACAGATAAATATCCAAATTAGGAAGATCAGACTGTCGATACCAAAGATATATATGTACATAATTTTTTCTATATATGAAAAGAAAAAAATTATGTACATGTTCTAAAACATAATTTATAATAAATATTCACAGCTCTATACATCATATATCGAGCACTGTTTTTTTTTTAAGTGGTCAATAAAACATAAATCGTAGAGCATAATATAATTAAATTTGTGTTTTATTTAAAGTTTATTTTATTTAAACTGCGACACACAAATTTCTGTTTCAAGATTTTACATCGTCATCAGGCAATGTTGAATAATTTTGGAGAAAATGATTTGCATTTACATTATATATATATATATATATATATATATAGTTTTTTGTATTAAGAATTTATACAAGTAAATGCATGACCAGTAGGCTTGAATCTTTCACCTCTTTACAATACATATATTCAGCAAAAATGGTCAAAGTAAAATAGTCACCAAAAAATTTGATAGAAAACAGAAACTAGAAAAATCATGAAGATAAGAACAAAAAACAAATGATAATTATGAACCAGAGAAAGACTTCATAATTAGATATGGCAATGGTGGTGGTAATGTTCAACGTTTCCTTATGAGGAAACATTCGGCTTTCATTGACTGAGCAGCCAGAGCTGCTCCCAGTTGAAGTATAAAGAATCTTTTTCTTAAAACGATTTTGCAGGAAAACAGGTTTTTCAAGTTAAGTAGCTGTTATTTCTCTATCCAGTATTGATGGTTATTTCCACCCTATTTAAAGTAGTGTACAACGCCAAAATCTTGATTATGCTACCATTTTCTCTTTGAGATTCATGTGATATCAATTTCACCTATTATTGAAAGTCCTCGATGTTAATGCCTGCTATCTGGTAGAGTTCTTTCTTTATGAGTCTATAGCATCAGTCTATAATATTCGAAGAAGTATGGTCTTCGCCAAGACCCACAGGCTTGACTGTGGTCAAAGGCATTTTTAACTATTCATCTGAGGAAGCGGACCTATATAGCTGACAATTTAAATACTTCTGAACGGGTTTTGCGTCATGCATGTCATCCATATTTAAGAACATGAGCCAAGTTTTAATGTCAAAGGTTAATGTTTTGGCTTTGTAGCAATTTGTGGTGTTGGGCGAAACTACCTCTAGCGCGGCCTAATCTACGTTCAGTTTTCTTTTCTCATATACTAAATTTGTTATAACTTACCAATACACTGGGGTATTTGAAGTGTTTAGTATTTACTTATTCCACATCCTGATTTTTTTTTTGAGAATTGATTCAGGATAAATACCATCATTATTTAATTTCCATTCCAGATCATTGATTCTGTTTTTGGAAGATCCATAGTTCGGTTTCTGATCCTATGAAGCTATTTAAGAAGGAAGGAGGGATTGGAAAATGGAAACTAACAAGTCACGTGGCTAATAATAACATGATAACTATGACCCGGAGAAAGACTACATTATCAGATGTGGCAATGGTAATGTGAGGTGTTTCCTAATAAGGAAATATTCTACTTTCATTGATCGAGAAGACAGCACTGATGTCAGTCGAAATTTATAAAATCTTTCTTAAAACAAATTTTTAAAAAAATAGGTTTCTCAAGTTAAATAAATGTTATTCCTAAGATTTTATTTCAAGTGTGAAAAGCCAAAATCTTGATTATGTCATTCTTTTCTCTTCGAATTACATATGCTATCCCTTTTGGTTGTTGCTGCTGTTGGCAGTCCTCAGATGATGTGGTTTCACTTATTTGGTACAGTTCTGTAGCGTCAGTTCAGTATATTCAAAGAATGACGGTCTTTACTATTTACATAATTCGGACTATTGCTAAACTTAGAATTTTTTTTTTAAATTTCGCAATAATAATAATCTCATCTTTGTTGCCATGTTTCGGCTGTTTCAGGTATTAGGGATTTCGAACTAAACCCTTTGTTACTATCACTGGGGTATATCATTCCCATTTCTTGTGCGAAGCCACTTCTGGTAGTCACGTGTTATCTCCCATTAACTTAACTCACTGCTGTAGCCTAGTATTGAACTCACAACTCTTTGGGTCAAGTCACTGGAACTAACCAACGTCTATATCCACTTGTCCATGACAACAAAGATGAGAACAATAGTTCGAATAATGTAAATACTATCTCATCACAGAAGTATCGACAAATACTGAAGGACAGTCTTCGTTAAAACTCACAGGCGTCACTCGCTTAAAACAGATCACATATCAACTGAAAAGGGAATATATATCTCCTACTGAGACAAGTTTAATATAAATAGAACCGACCTCTTGGAAAACCACAGAATAAATTGAATAAGCATATATGTTATTAGCAAAAAAATTCCCATGAGCATACTAAGTGGGTTAAAACTTAGATTACACAGACGGCAATCAAAGTTGTGAATGGATAATTTTTGGTTTCATGTATCTCGTTTGTCCCTCTCTTGTTTCTCTTTCATTTTCTTTTCTCTCTCTCTCTCTCCCCCTCTCTCTCTAAATATGTGTGTATGGGTATGCATGCGTGCGCGTGGGAGCATTTCACATTCGTCTAAACAAAGGACAAATATAAAATAATATTGGAATAACATCAAAAGAAGGGAACAGCTACGTTCAAATGATAAAGTAACCCGAACAGGCGAACAAAAGCCTTATTAGGTTGATCGAAAAGTAAAGTCGTATTTTTTAATACGATATAATATTAATAATAATATATTGCTGATTTAATTAAACGAGTCTTACCAGGATTTGTTATTGATGGCCATAATCTTAATAACGTCAGTTAAGGGCCATACGTGATACACGCTTTGGGCGATCATGTCTCGAAAGAAACATAACAGTCTGGGCAGAAGATTATCTCACAGTAGGTGGCCATTGCTTTCTGCGGTAGGCTGGTTGCGCCAAGCCTATAGAACCCAATCTGTCCTGTTATTTAACCCATAACTAGAAGGAAGAGACGGATTAATACCTTTCCCAATGCTATTTGTGCGTAAGTGAATGCAAGGAATTCAACTGGAATTCGAACTCGGCTCCCCGATTTGTCGACGTAAGATATGCAAGTGATGATAGCAGACACAGAAAGGAAACTAAAAAAAAAATTCCTACAGAAGATAGTGAAGAAAGACGAAAAAAATAAATACTAAATCTCAATAGCCAGAAGACAGAATGTATGGTTGTCTTCATAAAGAAATAGCCCATCATACACGTTACAAATTGGAAATACTAAAATCAAACAAGTAAAACACTTTAAATATCTGGGAAGTGTTTTAACGGAGGATAGAACATACGACACTGAAAACCGAAGGCGCGTTGGCATAGCAAAATATCCCTTCCAAAAGCTAAGTAAAGTATTATGAAACAGGAAGTTTTCATTAGAAACAAAGAAAAGATTACTAAACTATTATGTAATATCAATCCTCCTAAATGGCAATGAATTCTAGTTATAAGGAAACTGTTAATATTTCTATTCAGTCAGTTAATTGCCATATGTCATACATCCTTAGGCGATCATGTCTCTTTCGATCCATGACTGACTAGGCGGAAGAGTTTCCCGCATTTCATTTTGCAGTAGACAGGTTGCCAACCAAGGCTATAGAATCCAATCTGCCCTGCTAGCTGAAGGGAGAAGAGATGAATTAATACATTTTCCCAAGAGTATTTGCGTGTAACGAATTCAACTGGAAGTCGAAAACCAAATCGAAAGAGCCTACTGGGCAAATTTTCACTGCAGTAGGTTGTCATTTCTTTCTGCGGTCAACAAAGGCGATAGAACCCAATCTATTCTGCTATTCAACCCATAGCTAGGGGAAGAATAGATGGATTCATAACTTTCTCAAGGGTATTTGTGCGCAAGTGAAAGTAAGACATTTAAGTGGAATTCGAACTCGGCTCTCCGATTCCGAGCTGATGTCGACTGCACCACAACGTATATCACTGCGATATGTACACACGCACAGGGACCCACAGGGACCCACTATGATGAGTTTTTTTTTTTTTTTTTAACTGACTTTTTTTTTAACTGACTTTTTAACTGACTTAACATGCGGTCACATTTCAAGCGTGTTAGGCAATTTTTTGTTTCATTTTTTTTAACAAAGAAGAATATTCGCTTTCGCCACAGACATTCACTTGTCAGTTTTCATGATTTATTTCTCTATATTTTTACTTTTTTTGTACTTTGATGTCAAACTTCCCGAGATCTAAAAACTTAGGTAATAATCTGAAAGAACCCCCAAGACGCGTGAGTGCACACACATACACCCAAACCCACAAACACACACACACGTAAATAGATACATATATTATCCTGCGTCTATAGAATGACTCAGAGTTTCAGACGGTATGCAATCATCAGGTGCTTATTATGAACATACCGTTCCGGGATCTGAATTTTTGTTTTGGCAATGTTCATGGTAGTTATATATTATAATATACATAATGCTGGGATGCTACTTTTCAATTATATATTTCAATTTGATTAGGACTAAATCTTAAATATGAAACTTGAAAGTAAAATCATAAAAGTTAACAGTATTTACATTATTCGGACTATTGTCCTCATCTTTGTTGTCATTTTTACGACGTTTCGGCTGTTGTACGCTCCGGCGTTCATCAAGTGCTAGAAATTTCGAATCGAACCCTTTATTACAATCACTGGGGTATATGATCTTCATTCCTTGCGTAGTTGTGCTTCTTCTGGAAGTCATGAGTTATCTCCCTTTCGCCCTGTAAGTTACTTGTTCACCACTGTTGTATCTTGGTATTGAACTGACAACTCTTTTGGTCAGAAATATAGACAAACTAGTAGTATAGCCCGGCGTTGCTCGGGTGTAATGAAAGCTTTAAAACTAATCCATGGTCCTGGAGCTCAGACTCAGCCTAAAGAATATTTGTGTGAAGTTTGGTGAGAATTGGATAAAAATTGTGGATTTGTATAAAGGACATACAGACAAATAAACAAACGCACACACAAACATCTTGCCTTATATATATATATATATATATATATATATATATATTATCGATTTTCTGCACTATTGTATGAACTGCAACCTTGAAACTTCTGAATATCGTTTCTTATGTCTTTGTCTATGAGTGATTTGATTAAAATCGGATGACTCTTTCTATAACCCGACGTTTTCGATTATCGGTTTTCGATATTTATCGGGGGTACCTCGACACAAAACCTAGCTAAGAACACTCGCAAACGCTTATAGTACAACTGTATAAATTTTCAAGAAAATCGGTTCAGCCGTTTCGGAGTCTATAGGTAACGGACACACACAGAGACAAAGTTCCATTTATAAATAAGTTTAGATACACAACAGTTAAATTAATCAAAATTTAAATTATTAGGTAGAACATTTTTAGGCTAGTGGTTATACTTTTTGTGCCTATGGGTCAAGGGGATTACCTTTATTTATTTTAGGGTATATATTGACATTTCATCCCATGCGAGGTAGTAAAGCTATTAAGATACACGAAGCGTGAAAGAATAAAAGCAATCATTATCAAGGAGCGAGAACAATAAAAGAAGAGGAATCAGTAAGACAGAAGATAACAATGCGTTTGAATTTCGGAATATCAAAATTGGCTGGAAATCTTAAAGTCGAAAGACATTTCCACAAGCGAGAAGTACGAGAAAAGAAACTGTTAACCTAAAGCTTACGGTTACCTTTAGCCAATTCACCTGTGAATTGATGAGACCTTACCGGCAATCTAGTACTGCGCTTAAAGGCATAATATCAATAAACAATAGCGAATAGTTCATCCGAACAATTACCATGAACGTATTTATAGAAAAGGCACAGGGAAACTATATAACAGTGAGAAAGTGACAGCAGCGGAGACGACAGTTCAGGACAAATAATATTGGTTTTTCTTTGGGTTTTATAAAAAATCTTTATATATACATCTGACTATATGTGGCAAAACACACACACACACACACACACACACACACACACATACACACACATATATATATATATATATATATATATATATATATATATAAAATAAAATAATTTTTCAATATTCAAAAATGTTGAATGAACATTTCAACATGAAATCCCTAAGAGAGATTTCACATCTTAGCATATTTCAAAATGGAAATAAAAATAAGAATAAAAAAGAGAATAAAAAAAAAAAAAAAAAAAGAGAAATGAAAATGAGAAATAAAAATAAAAAAGAGAAATAAAAAATAAATAAAAAATGAAGGTTAAGATTTGAGAAATTTACGTCACAAAAAATTTCGGAAGCAAATCATGTCTATTTTTAGATTTTAACTTTTAGATAGAATTTGGCTTCGTCTAGCTTTACAAAGGAAAAGAGTTAAAGGAATAGGAAGTGGTGTTAAATTGAGAATTGGGTTAAACAAAACAGAAAGGGAATGGAGGCGGGAGGTAAGAAAAATAAAGAAAAGGAAAGAGAAGAAAAGAAAGGGAAAAAAACATTTTTTCTATATTAGAAACGCTCGATACGTGTCAAACAAAACTAACTTTATTAATGGGTTAAATTATTAGAAAAAAGAGACTTTTTAGAAAAAGCATATTTAGGGGAAAAAGTAGATATAAGATTTTAAAAAGTTAATAAAGTTAATCTAATTAAAGATATATCTAGGTATCAGTCAGTTCAGTGCCATACGTGATACACGCTTTGGGTGATCATGTCTCGAAAAAGGCATGACTGACTTGGCAGAATATTATCCCGCAGTAGGTTGCCATTGCTTTCTGCGGTAGACTGGTTGCCGACCAAGGCTATAGTACCCAATCTGTCCTGCTATTTAACCCATAACTAGAAGGAAGAGACGGATTAATACCTTTCCCAAGGGTATTTGCGCGTAAGTGAATACAATGGATTCAACTGAAATTCGAACTCGGCTCCCCGGTTTCTCGTTCCGAGCCGATATCCATTGTACCACAAAATTACACCTTATACATTAGGAACCTTTCGGCCAACACATTATCAAAGGCGTATGTTGGCAAAATTCAAATGATAATCAAAGACAGATTAATATAACGTTTGAGAAGGGAAGCTGGAACTCGATTAAAAACAAATTTTAATCAAAAATAATTAAAATGTAAGTTGGGGTGTAAACATAAAGTTCCGCTAGATCTGTGTTTCCATCTTTTAGTAAAGATCGGTTGTTTTATTTTCGTAAGAGTTCAGTTGTTTAGAAGTTTAAATGCCAATGCGATGCGGTATACATAGAACGTACCAATCTGCCAATGTGCGTTCGGGTAGTCAGAGCTGTTCTATAAGAACCACTCAAGCCGTCCATGATTCGGTCATTGGACAACATTTGCTCGACAGACATGACTGTGTCTCCTGGTATGAAGACACATCGTTCACGATTCTGCACAGCTCTCGTTCGTCTTACCATCTTTGTGTTCTTGAGGCTGTATACCTAAATATCCACCAGCTCAGTTTGTGCAGACAAAAGGAGCACTTTATTTGCTCCTTACGTTTGCTGGAGAGTTTGTGAGTCCCTTTTTTCTTTTTTAATACTCTTGTGGAATACGAGTATTCATTAAAACTAACATTTAAAGTGATGAATCTGTCGAATTGATAAACAGAAATACATTACTTCTTTAGAATATATATTTGGATGTTCGTCCTTCGCAGGCGAAGAAGACCATGACTCCTGGTCACTATTTGGGTGGGTGTGGAGGTGGCTGATAAGGCCAATCTTTGCACAGAAGGGTCTTTTCCAGGGGGCAGACCCAAGCTGGTGGATGGATCTTTTGTGCTCCTTCCTTTACTAGTGTCTCTCTTTGAGGGCCCTGATGCGACCCTCTTCAAATTTTCTAACTCTAGATATCAACGGATGGAAAGACGATCCTACCAAACCGCTGTGGAGAGCATTTAGGGCTCAGTGAAACAATAATATCACTGTTGGCCATTCACTGCATCCCCGACTGTCTCCGGCTGTCTCGACTATGTCGTACCACCGGACCCAGATGGAATGGGAAGAGAGAGTGATGCTGACGACCATGTGCAAGTCTCCCTCACTTAAATCCAATTAAAACGCAAGTCATGATTTCTACCATCAGAATATATATATATATATATATATATTGTATCAGTGAACTAATCATTCATACATACGTCAATGCACAACAATAGTGATTTAAATTAAATATATGAGTAAGGAAAATATAAAGAAAAACAAAAAGAATACTTTTCTTTACCATCGCGTTTCGTAGTCTATGGGATTAAGGTAGTGATTTTATCATATGTACGTTTTACAGATATATTTTATTTTTAATTGAATTTTTACATCCCCCACACACATACATACATGTATATATATATATGAGTGTTTTTTGTGTGTGTTTTAATTATGCCCGGTAGTGTATATATATATATATATATATATATATATATATATATATATTAATGCAGGTTTCATTGAATAATATAGACAAGTTTTGTCTATTAATTTTGTGTAGGATCCGTTCATACCGTCTGATATACTTGATGGTGATGTCGTTGAAAGACAACAAAAAATCACAGTATTTGTTGAATTTTTTATCGGGTCTAAGCTTTCGGCTCACATAAGCCATTATCAAAGAGTAAATTTTAACCAGCTTATCACACCCTACCTTCCGAGTAAATACAGCATAAAGTCAACCCTAGCGGCAATCCAAATCCTCAAGAGTGAAAAACCTAATAATGAAATCATAGCTTCACTTGATGTGGAAAGCCTTTTTACTAATGTACCCGTCAGTGAAACTATTGATATAATTATAAGAAATGTTTACAGTAATCCTTCATTACCCCCACTCAAAATTAATCCCAACATCCTAAGAAAAATTCTACTAGCTTGTACTACTGAAGTGCCTTTTGTTGATCCAAACAACACTATATATATACAACGTGACGGAGTCTCCATGGGTTCAGTGCTTGGTCCGACTTTTAGTAATTTCTACATGTCTAACCTTGAAAATACTACCTTTGCAAAATTTACAAAACCATCAATATATCTACGATATGTTGATGATATCCTACTATTAATTAAAAATACTGATGAAATCTTACAACTTCAAAAACAGTTTCAAAATAACTCAGTTTTAAAATTTACTTATGAACTTAGCAAAGATAACAAAATTCCTTTTCTTGATATATTAATTAACACTGACAACAATAAATTTACTATCTCACCGTATCAAAAACCCACTAATAAAAATCCCTCTACACTCAATTATATTAGTGAATGCCCCCACTATTACAAAATAGCCATTATAAAAAATCTATTATATCGTGCAAAAGTCAATTCATCTACAAATCAGATCTTCCACAGTGAACTAAAAAACATAAAACAGACACTCATCAATAATAATTTTCCCAACTACATAGTTGATGAACAAATACGTTATTTTCTTAAAAAGCTTAACATGGAAAAAACAACGCATGATACTAACCCAACCAATCCTAAACATATCACTCTCTTATACCGTAGCCAGATGCACTCCAACTACCAACTAGATGAAAACATCCTAAAAAAACTCATAAATACTAATATTTCTCCGACAGACTCTAACAAAAGAATTAAGTTTATTATATATTACACTAAATCCACTACATCTAATTCATCTGTCCGCAACGACTCTTCCCCCACCGTTAGTGATTTGCAAAAAACCAATGTAGTATATAAATTCATATGTCCATTTAGAGAATGTATCTCTAACAACCTCAATAATATCTACATTGGCCACACCACAAATTCGCTCTCACGGCGTCTGACGTTGCACTTAAATGAAAATTCAAATATATTCCGACATTTAGAACAACACGGTTATCAACGCACACTTCTGAGAAAAACGCTTGTTGATAACACGTACATACTCAAACAAGAAAATAACAAACAGAAACTAAAAATCCTCGAAGCACTCTACATTAAACAATTTAAACCAATCAATTTCGATATTTCCAATAACGTACTCAAATGTCTGTAATCAGACCAGGGACCATAACACCACTATTTTGTCACTGTCTTCGGCCATCCGCCACGGTAGGGATGGACTTATATATTCAATTCAATTCTCTTTATTGTAAATAGCTTAAATGTTCTATGTTTACTGTGTGTTAATATTTACTCTTTGATAATGGCTTATGTGAGCCGAAAGCTTAGACCCGATAAAAAATTCAACAAATACTGTGATTTTTTGTTGTCTTTCAACGACATCACCATCAAGTATATCAGACGGTATGAACGGATCCTACACAAAATTAATAGACAAAACTTGTCTATATTATTCAATGAAACCTGCATTAATGAAAAAATGCTGCCAAAATACACACAATATATATATATATATATATATATATATATATATGTGTGTGTGTGTGTGTGTGTGTGTGTGTGTGTGTGTTGATAAAATGAAATATGTAAACAATAGCCCTTTATACGTTCTGAAATTAAAAAAGAAGGTTTGAGGAAAACTGATCTAGATAAACAAGATGCCAAAGTATAATTTAAAACCTGAGCATCTTTGTTCCTTTAACGTTTTGGTATGAAACGTTACGAGTGTTTGTTGCACCTCTCCATTTTTAATATGTAAGACTGATTCTATCAATAACACCGTTATTAGTCTGACGAGGTTTCTTCCCGGAACGAAAACCGTCACAAGGAATTTTTTTTAATTTGTTCTTCACACACACACACACACACACACACACACACACACACACACATATATATATATATACATGAGAGAGAGAGAGAGAGAGAGGGAGGGAGGGAAAGAAAGGAACACTTTCCCAAAAGTTCAGTCAGTTGGTTAAATGCCATGCGTGATACACGCTTTGGGGTCATGCCTCTCGATCTATGACTGACTAAGCAGAAGATTTTCTCACAGTAGGTTGCCATTTCTTTCTGTGGTGGACTGGTTGTCAACCAAGTCTATAGACCCTAATCTCTCCTGCTATTTAGCTCATAGCTGGAAGAAGAAGAGATTGATTGAAACTTTTCCCAAAGGTATTTTCGCGTAAGTGAATGCAATGAATTCAACTGGAATTTGATCTTGGCTCTTTAATTTTTCATTCCGAGCCAATATCCATTGCACCACAACGCACATCTCAAAAGGTATGTTTCTGTATTGCAAATGTTGCAATCAGAGGAGGGGAAAGTGTAGCACTGAAATCCGAAAGCACATTTGGAATAGCTAAAGATGCATTCTAAAAGCTAAGCAGTGTATTAAGAAAAAGAAAGAAAAATTTTGTAAGAAAGAAAATAATATCGAAATCATAAGTGATATCTATCCTCTCATATGGTATAGGATGCAAATCCTATCTCATCCAACAATTAACTCAAACGAAAAAAAGTAAAAAATGCACACCTGCAAAATCAGATCAAAATGACTGAAAACATTTTGCAAAAACCCAGACCAAAGCAAATTTCACAAGTCAGTGTGAAAAGTAAGATTCTGGATTGTGCTTGGATAGGGAATAACAAATTGATTTACGACCCCTGTCAAATTTTCTTACCTCAAAAATAGGAATGTCGTTTGATCAAACCACGTGACCAAAATTCACTACTTAACAATGTCTCTTGGCTGGACAAGTCAGTCCGAGATAGGAGCGGTAATCTGACGGACCTCGTCATAATGTAAAAAGAAATTTCAAGAAGCCGACCCGATCATGCCTCGTCGATATACATTCATTCTTCCTCCTTCCAATTTTCCTTTCTTTGTCTTACCCACACGCAGTTAAAGAAAACAACAAGATACTTCAACGGACTCCTATAAGTACAATCTTCTTCATTGCTTGACTTTCCTTTTCACTTTTTCTCCGGCTATAAAAAGGAAAAGAACATAAGCAATATTAGTTAAGTAGCCTGATTAATCTTTTTACATATACACATTTTTCTACTATCAACTATGAGCTCTGAATTTCTGTGAAACATTTAACTACTTACATTTCTCTTTGAACAATTAACTACATACATTTTATATTTGAACATTTTCTTCTTAGACATATAAGTTACTAGCAGTATAGCCCGGCGTTGCTTGGGTATAATGAAAGCTTTAAAACTAATCCAGGGTCCTAGAGCTCAGACTCTTTGGACGTTGGCACGAAAGACTAAAAAGCAATAGTTGTTTCCTGTTAAAGGGAAACCGTAGACTAAAAGAAAAATGAATGAATGTAAGTCAAATTTTGATTTCCTAGTATCGATATTAAATAAGTTTTTTCGTCGTAAACTGAATTTTGAAGGCTAAATAAGTCCTCTGTGTAAATGGTATCATGGCTGAGACTAAGAACTACAATTATACCTACTTAGAGCCAAACCCGAAGCAAAAACTAAAATAAAAGGGCTGAAAAAAATACAGACATACAGGCAGATAAACAGAGACACACACAAACATCTTGCCTTTTATATATATATATATATATATTATCGATTTCTGCAGTATTGTAAGAACTGCAACCTTGAAACTTTTGAATATTGTTTCTTATGTCCTTTGTCTATGAGTGTATCAAATTTGATTAAAATCGGACCACTCCTTCTATAACACGATTTTTTCGATTATCGATTTTCGATATTTATCTCGGATACCTCGACACAAAACCTAGCTAAGAACATTCGCAGACGCTTATAGTACAACTGTGTAAATTTTTAAGAAAATCGGTTCAGCCGTTTCGGAGTCTATAGATAACGGACATACACACATACAGACACACACATACACAAAGTTCCGTTTATAAATAAGTTTAGATAGATTTAGATTCTGTTCCGTAAATACAATTTCACTTATTTTGCAAATTCGTTATTTATGCTTAGATATTTTTTTTTTTTTACTTTAATGTACAAACAAAACACATTTATTCTTTCAGTCTATTCTTCCATTCTTTTAACCTTCTGATATTTTAAATTGTGGGGACTTCGGTTGCGTTTGTTGTGTTCGGTTGTGTTTTGACAAACATAGCCTAGGCCCCCACAATGGCAGCATATGTTGGCTAATCTTCTCAAAGCTTTCGTTTTACTTCGGTTTATAAACACAAGTTGAAAAATAAAATCTCCATATTTACCAGGATTTTATTAAATGTACTTTTTTCAATGTAGAGATTTTATTCTGCGACTCAAGTTGTAAAATAAAATTTACATTTACCTTGATAAAACCCCTCAGAGTGCAGAACGCGTTGGCAAAGAAAAGTTTCTCTTTTGTCTTTTATTTATACGTACATATGCATATAAAACATATCTGTGTGCTTTTGCACACACGAAGTGATTAATGTCACACCAAAACAAGGCCGAAATCAATCGTAAAAAAGTGTAAAGTGAAACGCGTTGAAATAGACAACTCCCATATAATCTCTCTTTCATCCTGCCAATAACAATAAACCCTTTATTTCAATATGTTTACAGGCTGTATTAAAAGTACGCACTATCATTGCTTAGGAAGGGCATTAGTACGCCATAATTTTATGCAGTACATCAGTATGAACCTCACTGGGTGACCCAAGGTGTCTGGCTTTGTGCGAGACGAAGCTTATTCTTCTTTTGTGTGTCGTATCTCTTCAGGACTTTGATATTCATGGTTCATCCCAACTGCCAATCCCTTGTGGCTCTAATTAATATTTGCCGCCCTCCCATTGCTTGTTATATCGTCCATTTACGCAAACGCTTGAGATGGAGGTACGGTGGAATAATGGATAGCGTCTCGAAGCGAATCAGTAGATTTCGAATTTCAGTCATTTAATTCATTTACGTGTTTACACAGTTGGGAAAGGTATGAATCCATTTCTTCTCCCCACAGCTATGGGTAAATAACAGAACAGACTGGGTTTTATATCCTTGGGGGAAATCTAAGTAAGAGGTTGTACTCCTCAGGTTATCTTGCCGAAGACACACTACTTCTAGTGCAACTGCTATTAAGACCCTACTGAATTACGCGACTCATGATCGTCAGGTAAGTCACTCGACGTTTCCTTTTGCTCTAAGATGTCCAGCGTGTGTCAAATTCCTCTTTCAGAAAAATGTCTAAGTAATTTAAATGTTCTTTTTCGGAACCTCAGTACAAGTTTATTTTACTGTCATTTTTCTTAAAACTTTCTTTGCTGATCGCATATTTCGCTCATATTGTTTTCAGGAATATGAGATAGGGATATTGTTCTCAGTATTCTACTGTAGAACAATATTCCCTATTATCTCTGATATTAAGTTGAAATAACCATTTTGTTCTTATTTTCTCTAAAATTACGTCGTTGTCCAAATCTTCACTACATTATTCTTCTGTATAACAACATTCATGTTGCTTCAAGGCTTTTCTTCATGTGTGAGGAAATTTTCCAAAATTCATTGCCATATAGGAAGATTAATATTGTGTAACAGCTTATCAATATTTTCTTTGTTTCTTACAATGTTTCCTGTCTCTCATTGTTTAGATGGGTCAATAAACTGAAAGTATAAAATAAAAAGAATAATTGTCAGCAATAAAATTTTTCTAAAAGAAAAAAATTTACTAGCAATAGATTTTTTCGAAAAGACAAAAGAATTACTCAAGCTCCCAAGAAAAGTAAATTTTGGCATTAAAAAACCTGTGGTGATTAGTAGTAAAGCGTATTGTAATATACCCTTTCCCCATTACTAATAGAATGACAAAGAACTCTCTCTCTCTCTCTCTCTCTCTCTCTCTCTCTTTCTACATATATCCTTTCCTTCTTTTTCTATTCCTCCATACTTCTGGTAACCTACATTATAACCCGGACATATGTGGTCAACCTACGTCATGCGAAAGTCAACTAATCACTAACGCTCTTGCCAAAATCAAAGCAGAAACGCGAAGGCGTTAAGTAAATATAAAACGAACAGTGAAAACGTGCATAGCCTCACTCTTGAATTGGTCCACGGCTCGCACACACGCGCATGTGTGGAGTAAGCGTCATACCGTTGGAGATTCAATCAATAACAACCAGCCAAAGGAAGATGTTCTAAAATAATATTCACGAAAAGAATATACAGAAAAATGAGGAATTAATCCAAGAGACAATTCACACACCGGAACAAATTATAAAATAGCACATGCAAACAGCAACCTACTACTACTTTCCACCAACACACACATGTAGGAACAAATATGCTATATTCACTTGAATATACATATACACGGAAGAAAAACTATTTATAACCCGAATACCGCCATACATACATAATGATGAACATTCACATATAACAAAAATATGTGACCTTATGGAGTCAGCAACAACAAATAAAATGATGGTATAGTTAATAAAACCTGGCCTTTCCTCATTCATTATCACGCACATCTTACCATACTGGTCACCCCAACTTCTACTGTACCATAGACCTGTAGTGAACAAAACAAATTCTAGATTTAAAAATTCAAATGGTAAGCACATACTCATTGATTTTGGTAGAAATAAACGGATTTTCTTGAATTTACAAGCTTTGCTTACCATACACAAAACTCGCGAAATTTCACATCTCGATGCAAAATGTTTGTCGTCCAATGGAAAGGCCAGAATCACATGCGAGAGTGAATTCCCAAACGAAATAAAAGACGAGCAAGCTCGACCGTCGTCAGAGAGTTAAAATGACGAGCAATTAACACGTACAGACGTCAAACGCTCGTTATTATTATTGTCTCTATCTTTCCATCTCACGTCTCACCTCCTTCCTTTTTCATCATTCATCCTGAGCGAATACTTCAAAGACACTCCTACCCAACAGACGCGCATACATACATACATACATACATACATACATACATACGTTCCTGCCTACGTACACATAAACTCTTTCCAACAAGTTTCTACTACGAACTCTTGATACCCTTAACTCATTACTTGTTCTCATTGAACATTAATTTCTAATAATTCATGTTATTCTTTTCCATAAATAAACTTCTTTTTAAACATGCAATATTTATACTTTTATTCTTCCACAAATCCACACATTCCAATCTCCAACCTTCTGATGATAACGAATAATCCTAAGTTGTAGGGAGTTCGGTTATGTATGATACATGGCCAATTAATAATATATTCATGGTTCATGATATTCATGGATTCATCCCAACTGCTAATCCCTTGTAGCACTAATTAATATTTGCCGCCCTCCCATTGCTTGTCATATCGTCCATTTACGCAAACGCTTGAGATGGAGGTACGGTGGAGTAATGGATAGCGTCTCGAAGCGAATCAGTAGATTTCGAATTTCAGTCATTTAATTCATTTACGTGTTTACACAGTTGGGAAAGGTATGAATCCATTTCTTCTCCCCACAGCTATGGGTAAATAACAGAACAGACTGGGTTTTATATCCTTGGGGGAAATCTAAGTAAGAGGTTGTACTCCTCAGGTTATCTTGCCGAAGACACACTACTTCTAGTGCAACTGCTATTAAGACCCTACTGAATTACGCGACTCATGATCGTCAGGTAAGTCACTCGATGTTTCCTTTTGCTCTAAGATGTCCAGCGTGTGTCAAATTCCTCTTTCAGAAAAATGTCTAAGTAATTTAAATGTTCTTTTTCGGAACCTCAGTACAAGTTTATTTTACTGTCATTTTTCTTAAAACTTTCTTTGCTGATCGCATATTTCGCTCATATTGTTTTCAGGAATATGAGATAGGGATATTGTTCTCAGTATTCTACTGTAGAACAATATTCCCTATTATCTCTGATATTAAGTTGAAATAACCATTTTGTTCCTTATTTTCTCTAAAATTACGTCGTTGTCCAAATCTTCACTACATTATTCTTCTGTATAACAACATTCATGTTGCTTCAAGGCTTTTCTTCATGTGTGAGGAAATTTTCCAAAATTCATTGCCATATAGGAAGATTAATATTGTGTAACAGCTTATCAATATTTTCTTTGTTTCTTACAATGTTTCCTGTCTCTCATTGTTTAGATGGGTCAATAAACTGAAAGTATAAAATAAAAAGAATAATTGTCAGCAATAAATTTTTTCTAAAAGAAAAAAATTTACTAGCAATAGATTTTTTCGAAAAGACAAAAGAATTACTCAAGCTCCCAAGAAAAGTAAATTTTGGCATTAAAAAACCTGTGGTGATTAGTAGTAAAGCGTATTGTAATATACCCTTTCCCCATTACTAATAGAATGACAAAGAACTCTCTCTCTCTCTCTTTCTACATATATCCTTTCCTTCTTTTTCTATTCCTCCATACTTCTGGTAACCTACATTATAACCCGGACATATGTGGTCAACCTACGTCATGCGAAAGTCAACTAATCACTAACGCTCTTGCCAAAATCAAAGCAGAAACGCGAAGGCGTTAAGTAAATATAAAACGAACAGTGAAAACGTGCATAGCCTCACTCTTGAATTGGTCCACGGCTCGCACACACGCGCATGTGTGGAGTAAGCGTCATACCGTTGGAGATTCAATCAATAACAACCAGCCAAAGGAAGATGTTCTAAAATAATATTCACGAAAAGAATATACAGAAAAATGAGGAATTAATCCAAGAGACAATTCACACACCGGAACAAATTATAAAATAGCACATGCAAACAGCAACCTACTACTACTTTCCACCAACACACACATGTAGGAACAAATATGCTATATTCACTTGAATATACATATACACGGAAGAAAAACTATTTATAACCCGAATACCGCCATACATACATAATGATGAACATTCACATATAACAAAAATATGTGACCTTATGGAGTCAGCAACAACAAATAAAATGATGGTATAGTTAATAAAACCTGGCCTTTCCTCATTCATTATCACGCACATCTTACCATACTGGTCACCCCAACTTCTACTGTACCATAGACCTGTAGTGAACAAAACAAATTCTAGATTTAAAAATTCAAATGGTAAGCACATACTCATTGATTTTGGTAGAAATAAACGGATTTTCTTGAATTTACAAGCTTTGCTTACCATACACAAAACTCGCGAAATTTCACATCTCGATGCAAAATGTTTGTCGTCCAATGGAAAGGCCAGAATCACATGCGAGAGTGAATTCCCAAACGAAATAAAAGACGAGCAAGCTCGACCGTCGTCAGAGAGTTAAAATGACGAGCAATTAACACGTACAGACGTCAAACGCTCGTTATTATTATTGTCTCTATCTTTCCATCTCACGTCTCACCTCCTTCCTTTTTCATCATTCATCCTGAGCGAATACTTCAAAGACACTCCTACCCAACAGACGCGCATACATACATACATACATACATACATACATACATACATACATACGTTCCTGCCTACGTACACATAAACTCTTTCCAACAAGTTTCTACTACGAACTCTTGATACCCTTAACTCATTACTTGTTCTCATTGAACATTAATTTCTAATAATTCATGTTATTCTTTTCCATAAATAAACTTCTTTTTAAACATGCAATATTTATACTTTTATTCTTCCACAAATCCACACATTCCAATCTCCAACCTTCTGATGATAACGAATAATCCTTAAGTTGTAGGGAGTTCAGGTTATGTATGATACATGGCCAATTAATAAACATTAACCATCTCCCTATAGCTTCAGACCCATAAGGAGTTGATATGCTGTTAAAAAAACAAGCAAACACACATTGTTTGGATTTGAGAGGCATTCTTCGGATTTCGGTGTTACATTTTTTGTCGTCCGTTCTAGCAATTCATTGGTAGTCCAATTTCTGTACTTGCTTCATTTTGACGTCCCCAGTTCGTTGCGATAACGGTTAATCCTATACCTAAAGAGGTTTTGATTGTAGCGAATGGGGAAGCATCCACTCGCATGTTTGTTCCACAAAACACCGGCTTTTGGGAAGAAGAAGCTGGGTGGTGGTTATTTCTTGTAAATTAAATATGAAGAGAAAGGTAAGGAGACGCCCCTATGTACAATTCATGGCGAGAGCTCGCTGTAAAGATCTGGATCGGTGGAACTAAGAAATGTAGATCATCCGAACATTTGCCATCAAATTAGCAATAGGCTTACGACGTCTGTGGGAAAGTGGTTGCTGGATTGAAAATAATTCATCACCCAGAATGCGGCGTAAACGCTTTTGAACTCATTCAAGACTGAAAAGTGAGGATTAGGTAGCTCCAGGCCAGATATGGTAGCAGTACTCGATTTTTGTACTAATTTTTATTCTCAGTGGTCACCGGCTCCTAGCTTGTGCTCTTGTGAAAGATTAAACAAAGCTTAGTAAATACTGTAGGTTCAATGCCGGTGAGTCAACCAATTACTACTGAAGCAAGTTCAGTCCCCCGCGACTGCCATACAAATACAGAGTCTCTAACAACCGTCAAGAAACTTGTTTGGCAGACCATTAGTACTGCAGTGATTTCGATTCTCACGTGTCTATATACTCGGCAAAAAGTTTTACTCGCTCTGCAGTCTGTCAAGTTAATCTCTCTCTCTCTCTCTCCCTCTCTCTCTCTTTCTCGTGTGTATATATATATATATATATATATATATATATATATATGTAAATTAATATAAAACTTAGTGGGGAAATAGCCATTTGTATAAATAAATTATACATGTTATTTTAAGGCATGCATTCTTCGATTCCCTTATAAACAGATTTACAGATGAATAAATAAATATACGCTCTTTAAATTGAAGTAGATTCCATTGAGCTCTCTATTTCATCAGTTTTAATATTTTAACAATATTACTAGGATCCTCCTGGATTATTTATCAACCTTATCCCGGATTTTACCAATCCTTCCTGGATCTTTACCGCCTATATATATATATATATATATATATATATATATATATATATACAACAGCATGTTAGGGTTTTAGCTCGGTGTCTGGGCGCATTTCTGGTTGTAGTTACTGTTGTGGGTTAGTTACTCGCTTCGCTTCGGGTCTCTTGATTCTATAGACACTGACCACTGCTTAGGTAGGTGTTAGTTTCTTTCTTTTCTTTTTTTGTCTTTTTTTCATTTTCTCGTTTTTATTCGTAAGACTGGTTATATCACTTTCCCTTTACCTATTACTCTCTTTCTCTCTCACACACACATACATACATACATATATATATATATATATATATATATATATATATATATATACAGAGAGAGAGCGTTTAGTAAAATGTCCGCCATTTTATATTTTTAATTTCACGCATGAGTGTTGATCGTTTTTTTTATTTTGTTGACTGCGCAGTATAGTAAATTCAATTGGGCACCGTCTGTGAGAAATAAAAATCACCATGAAGCAATTCACTCCGCCAGAAATTTGGAAACGGCATATTGTACTGCTTGGCATTCGCGCCGGAGGTTCCAGTGCGGACATTTCAGAATATTTGGGTGTCAACCTGAGAACAGTGCGTTCATCTTTGCATATGGTCCCAGACTCAAGAGTGAGACCTACATCAAGTGTCTTAAATAGTTAGTTCCACTCTGAGTCAAGAGGGTGGCTGCTGGACTACCCCTATGTCTAGCAACAAGGTTCTGCACCATGCCACAAAAGCAGGAGAACCCAGTCCTGGTTGTCAGACAATTTTTGCGACCACATCACCTCTTACATTTGGCCACCTAACTCCTCAGACTGCAGCCCCCTTGATTATTATGTGTGGAGTGTAGTTGAGAATAGACCAACAAAACTTCTTGTAATATCAAAGGTGAACTGAAGGGAAGGATTGTAGCAATATTCCCAAATTTAAGCTTAAGACTGACTTATAATAATAATAATTATAATTCCGAAGTCGTCTAGAAGCCAATGGCGATTTTATTGAATGAAGCGACTCTTATAGTATTTGAAGATATTTTTGTGTAAATTTAGTAAATATATCTATTAAAATGAGATGTCAGTGTTATCTACATTTATGTGTCGCACCATATATATATATATATATATATATATATATATATATAAACGAGATTATAATTATACTCGTGTCGAAAGCCTTCCACGAAAACTTTCGACGGAAGGAAAAATGTTTTTTAAAAAAGAAAGAGCTTAGTACATGAACGTCAGTCAAAAGTGTTCGGACCGAAATCAGCACGAAGCCCCAAAAAACAAAAACCCGATACGAGTAATCATCTAACAGAAAGAGCTCAGTACAGAGGTAGAGCGAAATAAATAGATAACACCTACCTCGGTTCCACCTAAACGGATAGTCAGGGAAAGCCAGCTTTTGACAACAAAAATAATAAACACTATTTATTTATTAGAGTGTTTATTGAAATTATTTATTGGAATAGAAAAAATCAGCTTATTCAAAATAAATTCGAACTTTATAATATAGTAAATAATACGGATTTTTTCATCGTTTTTAAAAAATTTCTAAATGTTTATAAATTTATGAAGATTTTTTATACTTATTTCTTTATAAATTGGTAAATGACAAATATTGCGTTAGTTTTAATGCAAGTGTATTAGTTTTAGATTGTTGTAAATCAATCTTGTAAATGAAAAGTGAAAACCCGTTCTATTGACACACTTATTTTTTCAAAAGGCGATGGTTTTTCTTGAAAAGCCATTTAATTTGTTCGCTAAAATATTATTTTGAAGAAAAAGTATTAGGTTGTGTCATAAATAATTTCCGTTTGGGGGAACCATCTGTAACCACCAATGTGCCATCGATCTATTATACTAACTTTCCCTTCATTAAGTATATTATCAGAGATAATGAAAATGGGTTCCATACAATGACGTTCAACGCAAAAGGTAAAAAGGATAAATCTCTACAAACGATCCCAAAAACTGACTTCCAAAGAAGAAAACTAATGTTATGTGAATGGCGAATTCGTTTAGGGTTTTTAAAACGCAACGAAACACTAAATGCACATTTATACGCCCAGCAGCTACAACGTGTCCATAAAGAGTTTGGTTAAAAAAAGCCATGTGTTCATCAGTAGAAAAAAAATGTTTTACTGCATTTCTCTCTGTCTCTTTTGTTGCCAACCAAGCTTACAGGACCCGATCTGCCCTGCTGTTCAACCCATAGCGGGGGGAAAGAGACGGATTCATACCTTTCTCAAGGGTATTTGCACGTAGGTGAAAGCAACAAATTCAACTGGAATTCGAACTCGGCTCACCGATTTCTCATTCCGAGCGGATATCCATTGTACTAAAACGCACGTAAAACAAGAACATACGGACAAAAAAATTTGGAACTTGGTCGATTTGTTCGATCGCACCCGCCGTATTCTTCTGACTTAACATGGCGCGATTATTACCATTATTGATCAATGCAAAATTATTTTGATGAGGACAATCTTTTGTCATGAACATCAGATTGAAGTTTTTGTCTAAAGTTTTTCACTTCAAAAACTACAGAGTTTTATTCAAAATGTATTAAAGAGCTACCTGATAAGTGGCAACAAGTCACTGTGAATAATAGTGAATATATAGTTGGATAAAATTTAATTGCGATTATAATTTCTTGTATAATTAATTCGATAAGAAAAAACGGAAATTATTCATAACGAAACCTAATATATATCCACGCAATGATTCAAATAAATAAAGCCACTGACGAAAAGTAAAATGGACGATATCGGACAAGTAATAGTTTTACAGCTATACGCATGCGCATCTCGCAGTGACTATGCATCTTCATTTTGTTATAACCTGCAGAACACAACAGCAAGTCGAATAAACGTACAGCGAGTGCGCAAAACATATTATAGAACCTAGCCGACCAGGGCTTTACAAACGTGGGTAACAATCGAAAGACGGGAAAAAGTCAAACAATCCGGGGACAGATGCAAAGTCGCGTGTTCGGCAGACGGGCCAGACTTGGAATTACCGGGTTGGCCAAAACACAGGCGACTGCTTCCTTATTTTAATTTATTTTTTTAATGAAAGAGCCTATTTCTCTCTATCTCTTTTGTTAAGCATTAAAAAAAGAAGTTATTTTTCCTTTATCTCTTTTTCTTTGATAGATCTTCGATTATATTATTTCATATTTGGCTGAGTCGTTCCTAAATAGCGTAGAGTCCAGGGCTGCAGACGGTTAAACAGCCAGTGCGCGATGACACGTGCGCTGAATGAAATGGTAGAAGCGAGAGAGAAAAGTGCTACGAGATCGCAGGCACACATGTTCAGATAGTTAATTCGCGTGTGTGCGTGCGTGCGTGTGTACGAGTGAGTGAGAGAGAGAGAAAGATAGAGTGAAAGTGAGACAGAGAGAAATAACGCAGCTAAGAGTAGCGAGAGTCCTAACGGGAACGAGGCTTAAGAAAATGTTAGGAGTGCGCATGCGTGATGTGCGTGCGTGTGTGTGTGTGTGTGTGTGTGTGTGTGTGTGTGTGTGTGAGAGAGAGAGAGAGAGTGTCTGTGTGTAGGAGATATTGAATCTGAAAACAAATTTTATAATCGACAAAGACTTCTCGATAAATGGCAATTCTCCCCACGTATAAAAAAGGACAGTGTTCACTCCTTGACAACAACAGAAGAAGTTTTTGTTGTACAATAATGATAAAATACATGTGTGAGTGCTGAAAAATTAGACTGTTGTTCATTCTTAAATTGAGAAGAAGATAATACTTAGCAGATGAATGGCAGGGGAAAAAACTTCTCTGATACGCCTTTCCTCTTTCAAAAGAGACAGTTCAAACTTCCAGAACATATAATGAGGAAAATAGGCTTGGCGAATTTAACACTTAAAGGACATATTAAATCCAAGAGGAGCAGGGTTAAACAGTGAGTAACCTATTTGACGAGCTTGTGTAAATGGAACAGGGATTTGGAGAGATAGTCAGTCAGTTAAGTGCCATACGTGATACACACTTTGGGCGATCATGTCTCGAAAGAGACCTGACTTACTGGGCAGAAGATTATCCTGCAGTAGGTTGCCATTGGTTTCTGCGATAGACTGGTTGCCATCCAAGGCTATAGAAACCAATCTGTCCTATTATTTAACCCATAACTGATAGGAAGAGACTGATTAATACCTTTCCCAAGGATATTAGTGCGTAAGTGAATGCAAGGGATTCAACTGGAATTCGAACTCGGCACCCCAATTTGTTGTTATGGGTCCATATCCACTGTACCACAACGCACAGGCGGAGAGATAGTAAAAAGACAAATTTTGAGAAGCGCTACAAACTTCTATAATTTTATTATTGTATTTTTCTTGTAATGCGAACAAGAGCTTCCCTTTTGTCGGAGTGCTGACATTGACCAAATGATTGTTTAAATGTACCATCATCAATATATAATCGAAACAAGCTCGCTGAGAAAATAAATGTGATACACACAACCGCAAAAAGCGTATGAAAATAACACAAGATATTGGAATAGGATAAAGCCATTAAATTATGACCATGTACTGGCCGTATTTGGAAATTAAGAATGTGTTTAACGCTCACCAGGATTTAGACAGTTTACACTTACACACCATTAAAAGACCCAAAGTAAGGCCCTAACATTGAAAATGATGGATACATTATCCAAAATTTGGAGAATTTCTACACTTAATAATTTCACAAAGGGAAGCCCTTATTCGGATAAAGGAAAAATACGATAAAATACTAAACTACCTTGTTTGTAATTTTAATGAATAGTAGTAAAGAGGAATTGCTACCCAAATCCTCTCTCTCTCTGTCTCTCTCTCTGTCTCTCTCTCTCTCTCTCTTTGATACACATGCACACACATACACACGTATCAGAAACCACGTTAGTATTTAAAAATCTTGTAATTTTAACATTTTTTATTATTCAAAAGTAGTTTTATACAGAACTAGCAGTATAGCCCGGCGTTGCTCGGGTGTAATGAAAGCTTTAAAACTAATCCAGGGTCCTGGAGCTCAGACTCTTTGGACGTTGGCACGAAAGACTAAAAAGCAATAGTTGTTTCCAGTTAAAGGGAAACCGTAGACTAAAAGAAAAATGAATGAATGTAAGTCAAATTTTGATTTCCTGGTATCGATATTAAATAAGTTTTTTTCGTCGTAAACTGAATTTTGAAGGCTAAATAAGTCCTCTGTGTAAATGGTATCATGGCTGAGACTAAGAACTACAATTATACCTACTTAGAGCCAAACCCGAAGCAAAAACTAAAATAAAAGGGCTGAAAAAAATACAGACATTCAGGCAGATAAACAGAGACACACACAAACATCTTGCCTTATATATATATATATATATATATATATATATATATATATATATATATATATATATATATATTATCGATTTCTGCACTATTGGAAGAACTGCAACCTTGAAACTTCTGAATATCATTTCACCCCAAGCAAGGAAGTACTGTCACTGATACGCAGAGTTTACATAAGAGGAGAGTGATGAGAAAGAGAAACAAGTTATAGGGTGTGTCAGAGAATGGGTAAGAAAAGAATTAGGTGTGAAAAAAGCTGATGAGAGTAGAGTGGAAGGGGAAAAGAACATGAGGGAAAAGATGCGAGTCAAGGATATAGAAGATGACAATTGATCTTACATTTAAATTCTTGGAGATTGTAGCTGTCAGGGAAGCAAGTATACGGGAGGAAATTCCACAAGCGGGAAGTGCGAGAAAAGAAGTTGGTAGAGTAGAAGTCGCGGTTTCATTTTATTGGTTTCACTGTAAAAGGGTGTGACCTAGTTACTAGTCTAGTAGCTCGAGTAAATTCATGCGGAAGAGGCGCTTGGGAGCTAAGCTCGTCGGAGCAGAGGCCGTGAAAGTATCCTCGGTTTTTGACATTCTCCATAAGAGGATGCACCCCAGATATTTCTGTACAGATGTTGTTATCCTTGTGTTGCTGAAATGTCTGTAACCTGTAGACACTTCTTAAGTTATCACCCTACAACCAGTAAAAAATAACTAGAAGTTGTGCTAGTCTTCCTGAAAGTAAAACACTGCGCCTCCTAGGGTTAAATCTCACAAAAGACCTCCAGTGGAATGTCTACATAGAATCCATAGCTAAATCCGGTGCTAAGAATGTCGGGTTTTTTGTGCAGGGCCAGGAAGTTTTTCCCGGTTGAAACAATCCTGCACATATACAAATCTACCATCCATCCGTGCATTGAATACTGCTGCAATATCTGGTCGGGTACTCCTGCTATCCACCTAGGGGGCTTGACAAAATTCAACGAAGAATCTGCAATGTGATCGATCCCGACTTGGCAGCTCTGATACAGTCACTTTATCACCGGCGCAGTGTGGCTTTCCTGTGTTTCTTCTACAAGTACTTTCGCGGCTTCTGCTCTGATGAACTTAGCTCACTGGTGCCTCCTATGTATGAATTTAATCGAGCCACAAGATTAGCAACTAGGTCCCACCCTTTCTGCAAGATATGCAAATGCAAAGGAATCCTTATCTAGGGCCTTCACAAATTGCTTAAACAAACCAAGTTTAATATGCAAAGGAGGCAAATGGATTCTATCACTTTGCAGAAGTGGTTTGTGCTTGATATTATGCTTTCCTTGTTCAATTTAATCTCTAACAGGCCAATCCTTACGTACATAATGTTCAGTTCTCGCTCTGGAGTCCCATAAGCACAGGAAGCAGCACAATTTAGTATAACTAAGCTGCAAACCAGTAAGCATGGTTATAACCTCAAAATCTGCTCAAACATGCCATTTATGGTTATTATATTGTATGATCGTTAAAATTGTTTTAAAAATTTCATATGATTCTTTCATAGTTGCGCTGTCAGCTATGGGAACAGATGGCAGAGTGTAACAAAACAGCTTTGGATGCATCTAAGAAAAGTCGCCAGTTGTTATTATCATATGGTATTTTCAGTTGTTCAAAAAGTTTAGGGATGTCATTACAGAAGCATAAGTCATCTTTTATTGTAAACAAAGCATGCAGTTTTTGTGCACGTTTTCTGTAGAATGTTATCTTCACTCCTTTAAGAAGATTACATTCTTTAAGCCTTGGTGCCAGAAGCTCATTTTTGTCGTTCGTTAAATAGAGATCTCTACATAAGTCATTTAAAGCCCCTTGAGAAAATGGTATTGGTTTACTATTGCTTTCTGAATCAAAAAGTTCTGTTGTTTCATCACTGGAATGTTCATCTTCGCTATTGGAACTCCACATTTCTCGATCTGGGGGTTTTGGTACAGGTAAATTTTTTGAGTGGGTGCATTGCTGATTTTTTTGAACTGGGTGCATTGCTGATTGCAAATTTGGGTAAGCAATGTGTTTCTTTTTCTTTGTTGTAGTACATCCCGTATAGTCTTGCTGACAGAAATGGCAATCATTAGAATGGTCTTTCTGCTCACGCCAAATCATTGGCACACCAAACTTCATGTGAACAATTTATCTTCCATACCATGTACTCAATGTCTTCACACACGTAAGGCAACAGACATGAGGAGCCAATGGCTTGTCTTGGTCTCCTATTCCACAATGAAATAGGCTTTGTACAATTTCTTGATATGGCTTGTATTGCTGCGCTTTTCCTTAGCAAATGTTAATTCGCCACATATAGAGCAGAATCTATTTGGATCATTTTTACACTGTCTTGACGTCATTGCAAAACTTATAAAAAAGAATAAAGAAATATTAAATCTAGATTTATTAGTCATGACTTATTTAGTGATAAACGCGGTTTAATATAAGCACACAATAACATATACACAATATGTAAACGCAATGATGTGAGAAATTCAGTTTTGATCTTTTTTGCTAAAATTCTCATAAGTTACAAATTTGCACAAAAACTACCTAACTCAACAAAAGGAAGTCAAGAAATGGATTTTCTATGCCATTGCGAATATAAAAATGGGCACAGGTGCCCTGTACTTTTTCAAGTGTTGCACAGTGTAACAAAAGAACCCTTCTATTTTCATTTAGAATTATCCCCTTAAAAATAGTATGAAATACATAATTTCCTTTTAAAAACTGTGGTTGCTTAATAATTATGGCCGGTAGTATATATATATATATATATATATATATATATATATATATATATATATCGTTAAATAGATGTAAAATAAATTCAATTGTCTATCACTGCAATATAACATCAATAGAAAACCCCACTATAAATAAAGCTTATATCGGATCTACAAAGAACACCTTTATGCAGCGCTGGTACATGCACTTAACTTACTTCAAAAACAATTTATATCGAAACCAAACATCCCTTTCTGAATATTTTGGGAAATTAAAGGACACAAAACAGAAACCCAAAGTAAAATGGAAAATCCTGGAAAAAACTAAAACTTGCAACTCGTTTAACGACATCTGCCCTTTATGCTTAAGTGAAAAGCTACACATTCTAAAGTACCCCAACAATGGCGAACTATTGAACCGTAGAGACAAATTAGCAGTGTTATGTAAACATTGAAAATATTTTTCGTTAAAATTTAATTAACCAAAAAAAAAACCAAACTTATTCACATAAAACAATCCCCTCCAAAAAAGATAATTAATACCCATGTTTAATCCCCACCGTATAAATAAAATAAAATAAACTCACACAACATTAATAGCAACTTTATTCCATCCACTCATAGATAGTATCTAACGTATCTACCCTTTCTTAAAAAACCTTACATCTCAATATAAGAATTACCCAGACAAAACTAAAACGTAACCTGTCCAAAACTAAGCTACCCGACACCCATCTCCTAACCCCAGGCTGTACCACTATGGCTACAAACTGCCGGCTAAATCATACTAAACTTCCACCACTTACACTTACATATCATATTACCAAAAATAAATCGTTTTCACCATTTGTTTTTCATTTCATCTTATCACCAGATGAGGAGCAAATGTAGCTACGAAACGCAAAAATTTTTGATACTATTCTTTTATAAACCATTGTAACAACCATTACAATATATCGTTAAATATAACCGACAAGGAAAATTTTATTAATTTTATTTAGGTTTTACAGCATTCTTACGAAAAGACTTATTCACACACACACACACACACGCACACACACACACACACACACACACACACACACACACACACACATATATATATATATATATATATATATCAAGAACATGATGTCAGTAATTAGTCAGTTTAGGCAGCTTGTGAAGCTTAATGTATTGAATCTACAAAAAGAATATTTTGCATTTTATGCATAATAATCAGAGTTACCTTCATAATTTTATTAGATTAGATACAATAATTATTATTGCATCTATTATTATATATAAAATAAAGAAAGTGGACACTGAGGCCTAAAATAAGCGTCGATAATCTATTTCATGCTTCAATGCAATTTTTATAACCTTAAGATTGCGTTTTAGGATGAAACATGCTGTCGCCGCATGGTGTTGACCTCAGTGTACACGTTTATATTTACATACACTCATCTCTGATATTGAGCAGTTTTACCCTTAAATACAGCATGCCTTAAAACTATATTTTTATCCCTCAAGCAGATTTATATATATATATATATATATATATATTAGTTCCATTCATTATAAATATTTTCCTGGAAAATATATAAACCGAATGGAACTACATTTCTATTGTCTTTTTATATGCGAAGAGATTATGAAACCAGCCAATTTAGCTCATAGAAATGAATTATAATTTATAACCACTTTAAATGATGTGTTGACTTTTCCTTTATAAATATCATATTGCGTTGGATAATATCCATTGAGCTCGCTATACAGATATAGCACTTAATATTTTATATTAAGTAGATCTTGTTGGATTATCTTCGCCATTCACGAACTTGACATCATTACCTATATATATATATATATATATATATATATATATATATATATATATATATATATCCAAGTGAAATAGGAACCCAAAAAATATGAACAACGTTCTAAACATAAATTTAAAACAGTACTCAATATAAAAATAGACCTATGAATATTTATTATAATTATAGTTTAGAACATGTACAAATTATCATCTACAGTAGATGATAATTTGTACATGTTCTAAATTATAATTTATAATATATATACATATATATATTGATTGATTGTTTAATTACTTAGGTTAGACCAGTGCACATTTGTATTAAAAAGTGTTCAATACAATTATATTGGAGAACTTTTGAATATTTTTCATTTTTAAACGAGTTATTATGCGACCTAGGTTTCTGCCATGAGTGGTATCTTTAGGCGATTTGCAAATATATATATATATATATATATATATATATATATATATATATATATATATATCAGAATAGGCTGATTATCTTCCAACCTTAGGATCTTCAGCGAAAAACTTTATGACAAACTTTTTCATAGTAACGTCTTTGATGCAAATTAGCCTACTTTAGACCTGTTAGTGTATCTGAATTGCTGATAACTAAGTGTGAACTCAGGAAAAGAAAGATTATATGGTTCAACTCACCCGTTCTGTGGACTTTTAAATATTAAAGTTGGACAGTTATTTTTCCGAAATACTTTCACAAATATAACCTCTAAATAGAATATTTGGTGGACCTGAAGGAGACTACCATCAGCTTTAAATTTGTTGTTTTTCAGGTTTTTTTGTTTGTTTTTTTTTTTGTTTTTTTACTTTTTACCGTGCAATCTTATTGATTACACCTTAAACTTTCCGACTGATAAAAAAATTGGGAAAAATTTCAATATTTAAACAATTTTAGGTGGGGCTCAGTTTTTCATGCAACGTTATAGTAAATCGACCTGGAATCACTCGCCTGTACGACATTACCACGACCTGTAAATTTGTTGATTATTTTTTTTTTTACTTTTTTTCAGTGCAATCTTATCGATTAAACCCTAAACTTTCCGATTGACAAAAAATTTGTAAAAATTTCAACATTTAAACAATTTTAGGTGGAGAACCTCAGTTTTTCATACAAGTTTATAGTAAATCGATCCTGTGCAATTAACTTTTTTGTTTGCGCATATTTAACAACTGGAGTTTCTTGGAGTTTCCGAGGTAGATGCTACGTAAGAACTGAAGAAAACTTGAAAAAAACAAAAACAAAAAAAAAACAAAAAAAAACAAGAGCAACAACCCGTCCCTCCCACAAAAAAAACAAAAACAAAAAAAGAAAGCGACCCCTACGCGAGTGTTCCAAATTGAAGGATCGATTTACTATAACGCTGTATGAGAAACTGAGCCACCAACCCTAAAATTGTTTAAATATTGAAATGTTTTCAATTTTTTTTTTTTTTTTTTTGATAATCGGAAACTTTATGTAATAACCGATAGGCCTGCGCTGAAAAAAATAAAAAAGAAAGAAAAACAACAAATTTAAAGGTAGTGGTAGTTTCTTTCAGGTCCGCTGATTATTTAATGGAAAAACGATTAAGATTAGCTATTCCTGCACTAGTAATATGTACAACATTATCGGTTATCATGACAACCAAGTTTTAAGGAATTTCTATGAAATCAATACTAAACTCGGTTTTTCAACCTCCTGCAATTGCAGATCTAAGGAAAATTGTCCTGTGGAAGTTAAATGTAGATCTACCAATCTGATGTATCAAGCTTCCATCTCCCACAAAGAGAACACGGAAAAACACAATGTGCACATTGAAATTTAGGGGGCGGCGGTTGGAAACAAAGATTTTATTCTCATGGACACAACTTTACCAACCTTAAACACAAATTTCCGACAGCACTTTCCCGAAAATATTGGTAACTGAAGGAAGAAGTCCTAAACCCACAGTTAGATTAGAAATTAATAAGCTTAGCACGTATTCCCAATTGTCTAAGTGATAAATGTAATCTGTGCTTAGTAGAAATAATTAGGATATTAAAATATCATTAATATTTACTTCTTAACTAACGTAACGCGTTAATTAGCAAGTGTCGTCATAGAAGTAGTTTTAAACTCCCTTAAATAGATATTAATTATTTCTTCCCTTTCAATTTAATCGTTATATTAATTTTTAGCCTAAATATTTTGGTACCGGATAGAAATTAAATTTATACACGTAATATCCTTAAGTTTGTTACTACCGGCTACTCGTAACCTCTCGAGTAAGCAGCTTCCTTTTTATGTTTTGTTTGCTATCTCCTTTTCTTGGCTTTTTCCTAACAACCTTTCCTTACCTCTTGCTTTTCTTAACTAACCTTTATTTCCAGTTACACTAGAATTTCTTCCTTTTACGTCCGGCTGGGGTTGAATAAAACGGGTTCTAAGAACCTGTTCAAATAGCTATTCCACAAGTATAAAATTTTGATTTACATATGGTATATATATATACCATAACAATAATAATATTAACTATAGCAACAACAATACCAATCGTAAGAGAACTAACTCTACTAAAACTAGTATTAATCAAGCTATAATTTAAATCGTCTTGTATAACCCACCGAGAACAAACTCGGAGGGACAAAAAGGGGAAGCAAAAAAAGAAACAAACGAAGTACATGAACAAAGTCAAGCACTCGTAAGAAAGAAAAAAACCCAGACGAAAACCCTAACACTAAAGCGCTCAATACGAAAATAGAGCCAATTTCCCTGACGAGCCGTTAGGCGAAACCGTGGTCGGTTGTTGGCTCTTGCTTAGATTTTCTATATATATACCATATGTAAATTAAAATAATATATATATATAGTCATCCGCAGACAGATCTTTTTGCTGTATCACAGCTCATCAGTACGTCCTAGATTCCGTTCGCTTCCTAACCCACGATTGAAACCCGATCAAATAGGCGTCAGTCGGCGATTCTACCCCTAGGCCACGAGCGTCCGGCAGAAGAAGGCAGGCTTTTTAGCGCGTATAAACACGCCCAATAGCTAGCGTGCTCCAATTCATTATCGAATGAGCGATGCGTATATGCCGGGGTAGCTACTGTTTACAAAGCCTCCCACTCTTCCAGGGTGCTCAATCAGGGTGTGAGAGCGTAAATACTATAGTCATCCGCAGACAGATCTGTTTCGCTGTATTACAGCTCATCAGTACGGCTTAGACTCCGTTCGCTTCCTAACCCAGGATTGAAACCCGACCGAATCGGCGTCAGTCGGCGATTCTACCCCTAGGCCACGAGCGTCCGGTATGAGTGACATAGTTTTGAATTTAAAATTGTTGTTTTGTAATAAGTAATGTAATAAGAACAGCAGTGGGATAGGATTAAGTAAGAGAAACTGACAAATATATATTGAATATACTGAAAAAGATTTAAATTCATAGATATTTATTATGATTAGCTAAGTCTGGCACAAGGACAAATAGAGGTAGATGGATTGTATGAAAACTATATACATAATATAAAATTAATATAGCTAAAGTTGAATTGACTGGTTTTTAGAGCAGAATTGGTAAAAGAATCGTTTTTTTTTAAATCATCATATGATCCATCACACCCAATGGTGCATAGTGCAGCAATGTTTTGTTGCTGTTTCTGTAACAAACTGTTTTTTTACGGGGCAGGGTTGTTAGCCCTGCGCCCAACCCCCAAGCCTGGAGGACCGGTGGACCATTCTTGGTCCTTACGTTTACAGCACCTGGTATTTCCAAATAGTCACCCATTTTAGTACTGACCAGGCTCGATGTTGCTTATTTTCGGTGATCGGACGGGAACCGGTGCATTCAACACAATAAAGCCGTAGACTTATTTTTAAATGGTAGTCATAAAATTAGTTACTTCCTTATAAGGTAACATTCAGCATTCATTGACCGAACGATTACTGTCGGATTAAATTTATAATTTTTCTCTCGCAACTTCATAGTTGTTACTCTTTCGGTACTGATGGTGGCTTCCTTTTTAAACTTTTGTTCAAATAATGTGGAAAAGTTGATTATGCCATTTTTTAAAAAATTACATTTTAGTTGTTGCCGCTGTTGAAAGTCTTCAAGTGGTTTCCGTTATTTGGTAAAAATATTTGTGATTTTGTAGTGAGTGCCACTAATGCATAGTGTAAAACGTATATAAAAAAATTGTCTCATATATCAGTCAGTCAGTTAAGTGCCATACGTGATACACCTTTGGGCGATCATGTCTCGAAAGAGATATGACTGACTGGGCAGAAGATTATCCCGCAGTCAGTTGTCATTGCTTTCTGCGGTAACTGGTTGCAAGCTAAGGCTATAGAACCCAATCTGTCCTGTTATTTAACCCATAATTGGAGGGAAGAGACCGATTAATACCTTTCCAAAGGGTATTTGTGTGTAAGTGAATGCATGAAATTCAACTTTAATTCGAATTCGGTTTCCCGATTTGTCGTTCCGAGCCGATATCCACTGCACCCCAACACACCTGTCATATATACTAATGCCGTAAAATGAACTCCCCATTTTCCCATGACCAATAAAGGGTATTACATTTGGGTCTGCAGGAGTTACCCGGAAGTTCAATGTCAGCCATCTCCAGGGCTCCACTCCAAGTTTTCTGTTTTGAGTTTGGGTATGATCGCAAGGCAGCAGGGGTTTAAAATTAGTGTTTTCCTTTTCCTAGATGGATTGCCTTCCTGGACTGTCGTGTTGCATCTACCTGAAGCTGCTGGTTACGAGCGTTCCGGCTTCACCAATTTTTTGGCTTGAGGCTAAAATTAGTTGTCAAAGGTTCAGATGCATGCCACGGAAACATTTTTATTTACAAATAGAGCTTGATCCACCATCATCTCACTCTATGACATCCTTTTTATCATAAAGTACGTAAACATATATATTCCTTTTTAAATATATAAAACTTTGAATATTCAAATGTGAAGAAAATGTCTCGTAATCTTTAAAGATAAGGGGTAACTAAATTATTGTAGATTGCTTTATCACCTCTAATATCCAGTTGATTTATGGTCACCACTTATCCTCGAAAATCCTAGAGCGTTTTCCTTACGAACAATTTCGTCTTTCTTTCATTATAACCCGAGGAAGCCAAAGAGAGCAAACGCTCTCGGCTAAATACGTCCTTAATCAATTTTCTACTTTGCCTCATCATCTTCACGTTTGTTTCAATTTGTTTCTTCATGCTAAAAACACACACATACACATATATAGTTCATTTTCTAAGCGCCGCTTAGATGTGGCACAAGGCTGAAAGTATGAGGAACCCAGTGAGGATCGAGCTCTCTACTTAGTTGTAACAGGTTCTAGTGTGACAGGCTTGCTAACCATTACACCACGTCGAGGTGGCCACACATATAGTATTGAATTGTGATAATGTTTTAGCACCAAGGCTGTTGTTTTTTCTGTGGTTTTACTGATAAAATGTATTTTGGCAAGCAAGATTTTTTATCGTAAGTGCTCAATATCGGGGTGGAGATATAGTGTTGATAAGCACAAACAGATTGTTACTTTAACTGAGCAGGTTCAACTGCTTTAACTGCCCAGTTAAAGTGACAAACACGTTGTGCTTATATATATATATATATATATATATATATATATATATATATTGTAAAAAAGTTGTAGAACACGTCAATTTTTTATCTACTCTTCATGCATTTATTTTTATAAAGACTGCTCGATACAACGTAGAGCATTATACTGTAATTAGCCCACATTCATTGAAACATCATATCACCTTAAATAAACCGTTTTCACCAGTTAATTTTTATTTCAACTTATCACCCGATGAGAAGCGCACGTAGCAGCTTCGAAACGCGAAAATTTTTGTGTACTGATACTATGAATTTATAAACCATTGTAACAACCATTACTATATATATATATATATATATATGCTTGTATCTTGGTTTTTATATCATTTTTTAAATTGTTACACCAAAAGAGAAATAAGAAAGGATTATATCAACCATCCACAATTTTTCCATGTTCTTTTAAGCCGTATCTCTGTTCTTAAGATTTTTCCAGTGGACACTTGTTTAACAGAATTTAGAATTCTATGGACGGAGCGAGTAATCAACAAGGAAGTTTTAAAGATAATGGTAACAAAATAAACACGTCATCATAATCAGAAAAAGACACCTAAAATTTCTTGGACACATAATTAAAAATGAGGACCCACTCACAGGACCTATTCAGGGCAGGAGAGATAGGGGAGGTGACCAATCTACCTGACAGGCTTCTGTGAAAATATGGCGAAACCATGGGGGGTACTTTGTGAAGAAAGAAAAAAAAATGCTACAAGGGATAGTAAGTTTTTTTGAGAGGGGACATAATCGCCAATGTCCTGAAGAGACGTGGTAGATAGAAAAAAAGAAGATATCCCTACACTTATCCGACTCCGTATATACATCCACACACCTTGAATACGTACCAAAAGAAGCAATATCGCTACTGAGGACACGTCACTGTTTTCGATTCGGCGCGTACTTGGAAGAGAAGACGAGCGAATCTGGGTCCAATTTCATATACACGTGATGGCCCTTATTCTCTATCCGACGGCTGTTCGTCTTAAAAAAAGAAAAAAAAAAAGAAGTAAAACAAAAAAAATGATAAAACCACGCGGCCGACTTACCAAATAGCACTGATTGATAATCGGGTGGACGAAATATAAACAATTACCGAGATACTGAGTTTTCTCTTCGTATTTGCATGGCTATGACTATGTCTACCCGTCGGGTACCAGTACGTTAATGCAGCCCTACATACGGGTACATTTCATATATTTGTCTGTTGTTTTCAGTAGACTGTGCTTGCTTATAAAAATTTGGTTACGTTTTTACTGCCACCTACTTACAACCGGATGTGCATTGTGGGGACAGTGAGTATCGACTCGGAACGACAAATCGGGGAGCCGAGTTCGAATTCCAGTTGCATTCCTTGCATTCACTTTCGCTCAAATACCCTTGGGGAAGGTATTAAGCAGGACAAATTTGGTTCTATAGCCTTGGCTGGCAACCAGTCTACCGTTATGGTAATCTACTCCCTAGTCAGTTTTTCGAGACATGATCGCCCAAGCGTGTATCGCGTATGGCTCTTAACTGACTGATATACAACCGCTTTTTAAGCTCATTGTTTAAAAATAAGCGATTTACGCCTGTGGATCTTGGTGAAGACCAGCCTTTGAGATTTCACTGGCCCGATCGACTCAGTCGACTAAAAACTTAATTGGGCGACTAAAGTTTATTGCTTTACTCGCCCGCGGTCGATAAAAAATCTGGAAATGAAACGTGTCCCTTCAAATATAGAAAAAAGAAATCTGATTCCTTTTACAACCCAAAAGTATTCCATTGAAGATTCACAAGTTACATAGAATGATGTATAATGACATTATTGAACTCTTATGTCTTATGCATGGCCAGCCTGTGTAAACATTCGTTTAATAAACGTTTCTAGAGTGGAGCCAAAATGTCTCTGCCGCCCAGATTAAAGACGCTCACAGATTTTTAGAAACGTATTTGGAAAAATATTATCCTGAATCAACAGCAATTTCCTCCCCGCTTACAAAAAGTGAAATCGAACATTTGAAAGGAAGAAAAAAAACCGAATATTTCTTTCAACCACGCACCGAAAAACAAATTATACAAGTAAGTAAATTTTTTTATAGAAAATCGTTGAGAAAATCAGATTTGTTATTTTTTATCATCTATATGATGGAGGTTGTAGTCAAACAGAAGAAAAAACTACGAATTTAGGTACCCCCACTCAATTGCCAAAAAAAAAAACAACAACCCCGCCAAAAAAAAAAAAAAAAAGAAACAGCATATCATGATGTTAAAAAGGCTCAAACTTAACAAAAACAAAATTTTATCATCAAAATGTTTATGCTGTTATTAAGAGGAAAGATCAAATTTTGTTGTTATGGTGCCTCTTCGTCCTACAGCACGAATGCTGGTGTCCCACAAGGCTCTATCCTGGGCCCAACGCTCTTCCTTATTTTCATCAACGACCTCCCAGATGAGATCAGGTCCCAAGTAGGCATCTACGCAGATGACACTACAATATACTCCCGCTCCAGTAAGAAACCTGTCGTGGCGGACAGACATAATCTCGCTGCTGACCTTGAGCGGGATCTACACTCTGTGGTGAACTGGGGCAAGAAGTGGCTTGTCAACTTTAATTCCTCTAAGACCAAGCTGTTGTCTGTCAACCATTACAGGCAACCTCTTCTGCCTCCCATAAGCATGGACCAGATGATTCTCCCGGAGAGTAATACACTACGCCTCCTCGGACTTACCCTGTCCTCAGACCTCAAATGGAAGCACTATATTGAATCCATAGCAAAATCTACTGCTAAGAAGATTGGGTCACTATGTCGATCCAGGATGTTTTTTCCACCTGAATCCATCCTGCATATATACAAGTCAACCATCCGTCCGTGCATGGAGTACTGCTGCCATTTATGGTCAGGTGCCCCTGCCGTTCTCCTCAGTGTTCTTGACAAGCTCCAAAGGAGAGTCTGTAATGTGATAGGTACTGATCTGGCGACTCGTCTGCAGCCACTTTCCCATCGTCGAAATGTGGCCTCCCTCTGTCTCTTCTATAAATACTTTCATGGCTTCTGCTCGGATGAGCTTAAGTCACTGATGCCTCCTCAACAGGTGTTTACCCGTTCAACCAGACTGGCAACTGGGTCCCACCCATTCACAGTCAGGTTAGCCAAACGCAGACGACAATTCTACTCCTGCAGCTTCCTCTCTCGCACTTCCCGCCTGTGGAACTCACTCCCGTATTCTTGCTTTCCTGACGGCTACGACCTCCAGAAATTTAAAAGCAAAGTTAATACTCACCTACTAACCACTGGCCTCTAGCTCTCTCTCCCCTCCCCTGTATAAGCTTCCCTTTCTCTCCGCCCATGTACCTGTCATTGCACCTGCTTTCTCAGTTTTCTATTGTTCCTTTCTAACTAGCTTGTACTCCTCACTCTTTTCTAATTAATCTTTCTACACTTATGTAACCCCCTGCACATCAGTGGCGTTTCTGCCTTGCTCGGGGTGAAATGATTAAAAAAAAAAAAAAAAAAAAATGATTTTTTAAAAATTTTAAATTCTTTCTAACACGTTCGAAATTTTAATTAAAATTTCATTTTTTGTTTACCGTCAGCGATTCACGCTATGTTTATGTAAGGCGACTATTAACAAAATGGAATCGGTCGAGTAAAATGATTCTGGGGCGAGTAAATTTCCCCTCGAAACAAGACTATGACCAATTTAAGATTTATATTTGTAATGGTAGTCATTTAAAATGACAATGGGTCATTATATTTAGCGTATTTACTAGTGTATAAGTCGAGAATAATTTGTGAATGTTTTTTTTCTAGTTACCAACCAATTTTTTTGGTTATAGATACGTTATTTAAAATAAAATTCATTTCAATTTCATCTCTTTGAATTGATAAAGTCCGAAATGCGTAAGCAAAAAAATAGTTTTCCTCTCGTCTTCGTCATTCAATCCTGAGTTTGCATTTTTACATTTAGCTCAGATTTTCACCGAAACGATGTAAATTTATCACTTTATTCCGGAAAATAAATTTTGAAGAACATGCACGCTCGATCACAAAAGAGTTGGGTGAACATCAACGACAGTTTTAGACTTTTCCTAACATTGTATAAAAATAGCTTTGCGAAAATTTGCATCGATCAGGTAGCTGTTAATTTGGGGCAGTTTTGTTGGAAACACCTGCTTCTATTTCTAGTTGTTGTCAAGTTTCGCCCAAGTCAGAAAGAGAGAGAAAGATAGAGAGAGAGAGAAAGAAAGAGAGAGAGAGAGAAAGAGAGAGAAGGGAAAATAGTTTTTTACAACAAACTTATCTTCTGTCATCTGTCATCCCATTTTCTCACTTCTTTGACGGTCTAACAAGGTTTTCATTGTTTGGACCGAAGGCCGGAAAAAATTAAGCACAATATATATATATATATATATATATATATATATATATATATATATATAAGATTAGAAAAATGTGATGCTAAATAACAAAAAAAAAAAAAATTGCGTTAAAAAATATTAAAATATAAATATAGTTTATGCACAATTTTATCTTTTTCTTTCATTTAATTTTATTATTTAACAATGTACCCCTCACAGCCGTACCCACTACACGCACATCCCTTCAACACGCAGCACAAAGGCTTTCGTCGTAATGCAAAACTAAAGTTGGACAAAATCATAGTTTTAATACCGACACTGATAACTGATCTCCTGTCAAGGTTAGTAATGGAAGCAACAGCAAAATCATAAAAAAAACTATAATGGAAGTAATTACATAAAGTACGCTGTGATAAGGTAAAAAAAAAAATAGAGGTGAACAAACTCATTACTTCAGTTTGTAGGTGTTCATCTCGAAGTTCCCTACAAAATGTAAAGAATGATCTGCTATAAAATCGGTCCTAACTTGAAATCTCGACTTCAGTCACTATCTCTCCGAAGTGGGTTCCCTCTGTCTTTTCTACAATTTTTTTTTTTTTACTGCTTTTTTTCCTTTGTGCCACGTTCACGTGAATTTTAGCATATTACTAGACTGGCATCTAGATCCCACCATTTTACCGCTGGAATAGTTAAATGTAACCGCCATTTCTACTCTAACAGTTTGTTTTGTCGCAACTCCCGCCTGTGGAATTCTCTTCCGTTTACTTACTTCCTTGATAGCTACAATCTCCAAACATTTAAATACAACGTTAATTGTACTTATTCCATCAAATCTCAGTTTTCACAGCGGGTGAAATCTTGATTTTCTAAAAGAACGTTGATTTTTTTCCTCTGCATTTTCTTTTTCATTTAAATTTTTAAGGACACATAAAGAGATCAGTTTGAACAAAAAAACTAAAACAACCAAACAGATATAAACAGACATGTTGTTAGGAAGGGGAAAGAGACCTAATAGTTATATTTTTATATCTGAAGGAAGACGTTAATTAGAAATATTGCAAAGGAAAAAAATCAGAGCAGATGAATCACAGTTTTCTGTTAGAATTGTATTATTCCCTTTGATTTTGTTTTGAAATTAACCTGTCTTGTGTTCTAAGAGAGTGGAAAAGAGTCCACTAAATATGAAGGAAAAGTTATTCCGTTTAATTTAGTGAATTTTACTTATACTCAAACTCATTCCTAAGTTGCGTATACGATAGGGGGTGGAGTATGCAAATGAAGACGCTGTTTGTGTTTGCCCCCTCCTCAGAAGAAGAACCGCGGGCCCCCTAAGTGGTCCTCTCGCTTTCAGAGTTCCACAATCGCCACTGACCAACAACACATTGAAAAAAAAAACAAAAAAAAATCACTGGAAATCCCAGCTTAAAAGATATACAAAAGATTGTCTTGATAAAAACACAGCCCATACACTAAAGAAGAACTTTGCCCATGCACTACTAGTGATGTTATGGGAGTTAGAAAAACACATCATGAAATGTAGCCATAACAAAATACACCATTACCTGCCTTAAGTCTTCCAGCAGACTTAGTAGATAGTGTGACCAAAGCAGAAATAAAAAAAATGATAATGGTAAACAATAAAAAATTAAAATGATTTTTCTTAGCAGAGCGTAGTTTCGATCTACGGACCTCTGGGTTATGGGCCCAGCACGCTTCCACTGCGCCACTCTGCTTTACGCCGATTAGCCGGTTGTATAAGTGTATTATTTCCTTTCATCTACCACTGTTTTGTGGAAACAGTAATGAATCTTCAACTGCTGATAAATAGACGTTTCTTCTTACTTTTTACGTGGATGAGAAGCTATCCGAACGTCTTACGAACAGTAAAATGTCGGGGATTATTTTTGTATTTCTTAGTTCTTATTATTCTCATTTAAAAAGGATATTGAATATTATCATTAATTATCATTGTCTATTTAATTTGTCGGTGTGATTTTTTTGGCGGAGGTCTGATTTTTTGTCTTATTTGCCTTGCGCTTTTCCTTTCTGTCGCATCACTGTGGGTCGATGTAACTTAATTTGGAAAGAGCAAACGGAGGAAAATATTTATTTCAGTATAATTAAAATAAAAAGGAAAATGTTATTAGCAGGGCGCAGTTTCGACCTACGGACCTCTAAGTTACAAACCCAGCCAGCTCCAAGTACACCATTCTGCAGACAGGCGTTAGTGCTCCTTAAATAATAATCGTCCGTCCTCTTCGTCTGAAATTGTGTATGTTTTATTTATTTATTTATTTATTTAAAAAGGGCCTGAAATTTAATTTATTTATTCATTCTTGATTTCTTTCTTCACTGCTCGAACCGAAAATTTTTGTCATAACAAACAAATTAAAATTAGGAAGAAAATGAACCTTAAAAAATACAGCTATTCTTATGCCAAGTCCTCTTTTGTCCAAAAAACACATATCGCCTGGATTAATCAGTGCTGTGAAAATTTACTTGATTTCTTCCTTTCCTGTATGCTGTGTCTCTTCCGAGCGTTTGCCGATCTCATGACTCTCCCCAATTCACTGTCCCGAAGCTTTAAATAAAGTTTGTCTTTTTGTTATCTCCTAAAAAATCTTGTTCCGCTATTCATTTTTACTCAAACTCACCATAAACAGGAAGTTGTAGAGGACCATAGTTGTCAATTTACTGAAGGGATTTTTTGTACATAAAAAGGTTATTTTTTGGAAGTGAAATTTCTGTATCTGCTTAATTGGCAGGAAAATACTGACATGACGCTCAGAAAGTCTCTCTAATCTAATTTCATTAAAATATTTAATGTACTAAAAACAGATCTGATGGCAAAATATTAAAATTAAAATATTTTTCCAGCGTGATGTAAAAGTAAAAAAAAAAAAAGTCAATACTCAAGGTTAAAAAAAAAAAAATTTAGCAGAGCGTAGTTTCGATCTACGGACCTCTGGGTTATGGGCCCAGCACGCTTCCACTGCGCCACTCTGCTGCCTATATGCCGGGCTTTTAGTATTTGTTACTTATTAACGAATCCTGTCATTTTACCTATTCATTTTTGAGTTCTTCTTTATTGCTTGGAACAAAGATGATTGTCATAACAAAATGAAATTACAAGAAAAACAAAAAAAAAAAAAATTTAATGAACTTTAAAAATCCTGCATTTCTTATGCCAGTTCTTTTTTTTTGTACAAAATACAAACACCGTGTGAAATGGTCAGGCCGTGAGAAACTTTTCAACTCTTAACAAAATGTGTGCTGATTCAAATAAACGTTCTGCCAGGTTTTTTTTTATAAGCTTAATTAATAAAAGTCGCAATGCAACATAATCGTGCCTCGGAGAACGAAAAAAATAAAATAAAATAAAAATAAAAAAAAACAAAAAAAATCACAGATTTCCTATAGATTTTTGATCATTTTTGTAAAATTAAAATTTCATCTTTTCCAAAAAGCATTAAACAAAGCTGGACACTTTTTTCAGTTATACGATTATCCTCTGTGTTATAAGGGTTTTTTTTTATGCACAACTGTTTTTTATTATAACACAGAGGATAATCGTATAACTGAAAAAAGTGTCCAACTTTGTTTAATGCTTTTGGAAAAGATGAAATTTTACTTTTACAAAAATCTATAAGAAATCTGTGATTTTTATATATTTGTGTGTGTGTGTGTGTGTGTGTGTCCTACGTCGATGGCACGACTCGGAGTTTCATGCGTAATGCAATCATCGGGTGTGACATCGACGTAGGACAATATATATATTTATTAATAGATGCATAAAATAACTTTGTTCATACTCTACATTGAGCCCTTTTATTAACACCTGAATAATACTATTATACAAGTGTGTACCCTCATATATATTTTTTTAATTCACGTAACTATGCTATCTCTCTCTCTCTCTCTCTCTCTCTCTCTATATATATATATATATATATATATATATATATAACGGGAATTAATAATCATACGATGGTGCACATAGTATCATTATTCAGATGTTAAAACAGTGCTCAATGTAGTATGAACATACAAATTTTATATACAACTATTATTGTCCTACGCTGATGGCACAATAAGTATATTTATTTATACATGTATACTGTTCTACGTCATAGAACCGCATTACTAATTTACGACCCGCGTCTACGGTAATTGTTATCGTCACATAGCAATGTTTCATGTCAACACAAGAGAATATCATCTTTGATGATGGATGTCTTCATGTTAACACCCCTACAACCACTCTGAAGATGGTACATGTGAGACGAAAGCTTAGAACCAGCGAAATAAAAAATATCCAAATGCTGGACAATTTTTAATGTTTTATCTTTATTTTCACCAGAAGTTAAAGCCAAAATACGATGTTTAAGACGGCTCATAATTAAACAAAATAGACATTCGTTGTCTGTTATATTTAACAGCACACACACACACACACACACACACACACACACACACACACACACATATATATATATATTTATCTGTAAATTCAGATAAAACTTAGTTTTGAACATGTCATTTTAAGACATGCATTCTCAACTCCATATAAACAAATAATGAGGAAACATTCTAAGCCCAGAGATTTGCTCTAGTAAAGGAAGGGGTTGAGAGATATTGGCTTTTATAGGGTTAGGCTAGCGGAATTTTAGTAGCAGTTTCTTCTTTGGTAGTGGGAGGTATGTGGCTTTATCGTTGAGTTAGTAGTGGTAAGTAGTGGGGAAGTAACTGCTTAGCCAAATTTTTTTTTAAAAAACCTTATTTTGACGAATTGGAAGAATAGGATAATTATTACAATTTATACTTATTTCTATGACGACACATACTAATGATCGCCCTCCCTTTATTTAAGAGTATATTCTAGTATTTAAATTTAATTTTTTTTTCTTTATTGGTTTTTATAGGGTTAAGCTAGCTGAATTTTAGTGTATATATATATATATATATATATATTCCCGCTCATCACGCCTATGGAGAGAGAAAGACAAGAGCGATGCAGCGTCGGCTCAGTTCATACATTTTACTCAATCAGTCAGTTAGTTAAGTGCCATATGTGCTACACGCTTGGGCGATCATGTCTCTTTCGAGACATTACTGACTGGGCAGATTTTCACGCAGTAGGTTGTTATTACTTTCTACGGCAGACTGGCTGCAAACCAAAGCTATAGAACCTAATCTTTTCTGCTATTTAACCCATAGCTGGAGGGAGGACAGATGGATTAATACATTTCCCAAGGGTATTTGCGTGTAAGCCTATGCAATGAATTCAACTGGAATTTGAACTCTGTTATGAAAGCTCTTGCCGCGTTTTCCCTGTTTAACATTGCCTTATTTTTAATTTTTTGCAATATTTATATCGTCGACTAGTGAATAATATTTATATATATATATCCTCTCTATTATAATAATAATCGTTGTCTAATTATTGCAAAAAAAACTAAAACAAATTCTAAATAGGCGAAAAGAAATGACTTACAAAGCAATTTGTCAACGTTTATATTTGAAGCAGGAAAAAATTACAGTAATTTTTTGCAACACAGTTTTGCGGTTCTTTTTTGTTAGCACAACTCAGAAGATCATCTCAAAAAGAGATTGAAAGTACTTGGGTACATTGAGAAATGAATGATAATAAACTCTGTCAACGTTACAGCTCATTTCTGACATCTTTCAATTATGATACGAGAAAGATTATCCGTGAGTATTAACAGATTTTATTAAAAATATGCAGACACGTTTGCAATTTATTCATATATATATATATATATGACTGTCATATCCCGCCTCTAACGCTCTGGGGATTTAATTATTTATTTTTCTTATGTCTTAATATAAGATATTCAATAGTAGGTACATCAATATATATGCTACCGTCATTTTAGACGGCATGTTGATATAAATATTTTGCCGTCATTTTTTGACGGCACAGTCCCACTCGTTATTATAACTATTTATTTGTTTTAATAATAAATATTAATCTTAAAAGATTAATTATTTACTAACAACTGCAATCTTTCCATGGCCAAATATCGAAAATTCTTGAAGACAAGCAAAGATGCGCAAACAATAGAAAAGTGGCTACAGAGCGTTCATTCATTGACAGATAATTCTGAGTTTTACTTTTATGTGCAGAGAGTATAGGGGCCCTGACCATGCATATCAATATTGATCTGATGCCATCTTGTTCTTCATGTGTCTTATCCCTCCAGAGCGTAGGTAATCATGGACTTCCATTTGGCTCTGTATCTTGTCGCTCTCAATATTTTTCCACTTGGTATCTCTTTCAAACCCCACTCTGCCATCCATTTGCTCAGACCTATCAAATAGGCCTCGAGATGCTTCCTATCCGTCCTGTGAGTATTAAATTCTCTAAGCCCTCCTTTCTCATTACGTGTCCCAGAAACCTCATTTCTCTCTTCCTGATGTTATGTATAAGTTTTTTTCTCGTTTGCATCCTCTCCAACACCTCATTGTGCAGACGTGCTCCATCCATAGTATCCTTAGCATTATTCTGTAAAACCACATTTCTGCTGCCTGAAGCCTCTCCTTCATCCTTGATGAGATCGATCTTCTTCTTCTTCTATGTGCCCTGTCCCTTTAGGACGTAGGCGATCATGGTTCTCTACGTCTCTCTATCCCTTGTGGCTCCTAGTATGCTTGCTCCTGTTACTCCTGACAATCCCCGTTCCGTCATCCACCTGATCAGACCCTGCAAATATCCGCTGCCTTCCTCTGTCTCTCTTTCCTTCTATTTGGCCAGTCAGTATCAGGTTCTCCAGGCTCTCCTTCCTCATTGCGTGTCTCAGGAATTTCAGTTGTCTCTTCCTGTATTAATTTCCTTTTCGTTGCCATTCTTTCCAACACCTCATCGTTGCTTGCATGCTCGGTCCACGATATCCGCATCATCCTGGACAATATCATCGAAAATGAGGACAAAACTGGAAGCAGCGGAAATGTGGTTCTACAGAAGGATGAGATCGTTACATGGCTGAAAACCCCCATATTTTTTGTTGAAAATTAAAAACAACGGAAAAAATGAATAACCAAACAAATGACTAAGAGACAGTAGCAAGTTTTCTGACGTATATATATAACAATAAACAGTTGGAATTTATTATTTCACAAATACAACAATGATATTTTTGTGAAAGTAATGCATGCAAAATTTCTTTGTTGAAAGGAATAAAATTACAGTTCATTTAAGCACAGTTCAAATCAACAGATCGTTTGGAAGATAGCAGTAATTGTTTTATCACAGATTCTTTGTACCTTTCTTTATTAATAGTCAGGTCCTGTGTATGATGGTAAACTGCATCCGACAGCAAGGACTCTGATTGGGAGGTTGTGAGGAGCATAGAACCACCTCTTAATTGCTGGTGTCCCCAGGTCCACCCTGACCAGGTGTGGTAGCATCTGTTATGGCCCTAACTATAGGCAAATAGTTAGCCCCCAAACTGGGGTCAAAACACTATGAAAGTATAAAAATAGACTTTTATCTATATATATAAAAGTTAATCTGTGAGTCTGTGTGTGACTGTTCCCTATGCACGCCTACATTTTTTAAGCTACGCCATTCAAACTTTCTAGAGACACATATCTAGAGGGAAGCCAGGTCGACCCATAATTTTTCCTTTCGCACTTTTTGGCCAATGGAGCCGATTGTTTATATTTGCTCCGTAAAACATCTAAGATCAAAGATGGTTGCTGAATTACGTCACAGAAATCAAATCACACGTGTCAAACGCGACTGAAATATTTTTTTATTAAAAAAAGAAATGAGCCTTTATATTTAATTTTTATTCCGACGTTTTAAAAATTCATTTGGTCAACAAAAAAAAGTGAATATTTTCCCCCGTAATTTTGAAACAAAACAAATATTTTTTTTAAAAAAGCTTTTTTTTCAAACAAAAACAAAATATGTTATGTAAAAAAAAAAGTGCCAATGGTTAATTTAATTATTTAAGTCTTTTTTTTTTGTCAGAGTTAATATTTTATACTTCAGAAAATAAAATTAAAAAAATAAAGAATTAATGTAACTTTTTCCTCTAAAATTAAATGTCTACATTTTTAAATATTCCTCGAAAATTTCTGAACTGAAAGCGTAATAGTTTTTATATTTCTAATTTCAGTAATACAAAATAAATAATTTTTATTTTTATAAATTCATGTAGTCAACAAAAATGTAAATATTTTCCCCGTAATTTTGAAACAAAAACAAACGCAATGTTGTTTACAATGTCACACAAAACATCAAATCACGTTTACGCAAAACAAAAGAAAATAGATTTTTTTTAATGGAATTTTTTTAACAATTTTTAAACAACATTTTTTTATATAACCGAGTTCTATTTCTAAAATATTCTGAGTTGCACGGGCAACGCCGGGCTATGATGCTAGTAGAAATATATACGTAAAAATAGACTTTTATAGAAAAGTATACATTTTTGATGAAAAATATTAGCGGCAATACATTTTTGAATACAAATGTAGAAGACAAAACTAGAAGACGTCTTCAGTTTTCTAAAATAAAAAATATATATAATTTTTTCATCAAAACCTGAATAAATAACCTTCTCACTAGCCGAACATTTAAAAAATACCTTTAAAACCCTACATTTTTGACATTAAAAACTCACAGAGGTTGATATGCCGTCAAACAAAACTCAAACGCTCAAAAGTAATGCATAGCAAGTCGAAAAGGCAAAATGAAAAGGAAAAACGAGAAATCGGAGAGTCGAGTTTGAATTCCAGTTGAGTTTATTACGCGCAAATACACTTGGGAAAGGTATTCATCCATCTCTTTTCCCTCCCGCTAGCAGGAGAGACTGGGTTCTATAGCCTTGGTTGGCAACCAGTTTACCACAGAAAGAAATGCGGGAAAATCTTCCGCCTACTCAGTCATGGATCGAAAGTGACATGATCGTCCAGGCGTGTATCACGTATGGCATTTAACTAACTAAACATTGCCTGAGGAGCGAAGTCTGTAAAAAACCGTCTTTTTGACACTTGGTTCTTTTTGTTTTAAGTTTACAAAAAAAAAAAAACTAAAGGAAATAATCTAATCATAACGGCACTTATATTTGATTCACAAGAGTCAGTCAGTTAAGTGCCATTCGTGATACACGCTTGGGCGATCATGTCTCGAAAGAGACAAGACTGACTGAGCAGAATATTTTCCCGCGGTTGGTTGCTATTACTTCTTGCAGTAAACTGGTTGCCAACCAAGGCTATAGAACCCAAACTGTCCTTCTAATTAACCCATAGCTGGAGAAAGAAGTGTATTTGCGTGTACATGAATGCAACGAATTCAACTGAAATTCGAACTCGACTCTCCCATTTCTTGTTCCGAGTCGATACCCACTGCACCACAACTCAAATAACCTGAGGTATTCTGAACCCAGAATTTTTCTCTGGTCTATGAAATCATTATAGTGTAAAAAAATTAATTCCACTTTACATAGTTGTATTTTTATTGGATATATTCTATGTATATTATTGAAAACACAAATTTCACAAGCATATAAAATAGTTACCTCCACCCATTTTTGGTTCTTAAGTTTTAAATTGAATTAAAAAAAAACGCTTCCTTAAAATTTTAATTTTAGCTTAATTGAAAGCTAAATGATTAAACTTACTATTTCCAGTAAGCAAAATACTCGGGTTTATTTTAAACAGAAATTATATTCAGTGGAATCTAAAATGTTGAGATATTTTTTAAAATTTCAATTTTCAGCCATTTGCAATAAAATTTAATTTTTGATTTTAAAAATCTTGCGAAAATAAAATATACACCTCTCGCAGAGTATTTTTTGAAAATTAGCAAATTTAAAGTTTTATTTATCTGATTTGAAACGAATATTACTTGTTTATGGCATGAAATTTAGAATAAAAGTATTTTTTATTCAGAAAGCTCTAACTCATTGGCCTTTCAATTAGGTGATGTTAACCCCTGTCGTAAATCAGTTCACACATCAGGAAGTATAGTGACCAAAAATTGACAATTAGTTGATTTTTATAAGATTTTTCAAATTAATGAGCCATCAACGCCTAAAAACGACTTGCGTATATTTACGTTTCCCTTAGTAGTAACATTACATAACATAGCGTGAATCACTGACGAAAACAAAACAAAAAAAAAATAGATTTTAAACTGAAATTTCAAACGTGTTAGAAACGATTAAAAAAAATAAGGACAACAAAATTTGATTTTTCCTCTTAATAATAACATAAACATGTTGATCATAAAGCTTTGTTTAAGCCCTTTTAACGTTATGATATGCTGTTTTGTCGGCAACTGCGCAGAAGTACTTAATATTAAATATTTCGCGTCTCCAACGAAACGACCATTTTTTATGATCAATATTTATTTTTACAATTTTTCCGATATATCACACACACACACACACACACACACACACACACACACACACACACACACACGCACACGCACACACACACACTAATCCATGGTCTGGAGCTCAGATTCTTTGGACGTTGGCACGAAAGACTAAAAAGCAATAGTTGTTTCCAGTTAAAGCGAAAGCCTAGACTGAAAGAAAAATGAATGGATGTAAGTCAAATTTTGATTTCCTGGTATCGATATCAAATAAGTTTTTACGTCGTAAACTGAATTTTGAAAGCTAAATAAGTTCTCTGAGTAAATGGTATCATGTCTGAGATTAAGAACTACAATTATGCACACTTCGAGCCAAACCCGAAGCAAAAACTAAAATAAAAGGGTTGAAAAAAATACAGACATACAGGCAGATAAACAGACACCCAAACAAACATCTTGCCTTTTATATATATATATTTTCTGCCCTATTTTAAAAACTGCAAATTGAAACTTCTGAATATCGTTTCTTATGTCATTGTCTATGAGTGTATCAAATTTGATTAAAATCGGACCACTCCTTCTATAACCCGATTTAGAACACTCGCAGACGCTTATAGTACAACTGTGTAAATTTTCAAGAAAATCAGTTCAGCCGTTTCGGAGTCTATAGTCCATGAAGGCTGTATGGACCATTCAATAAGCTACAGCCCATATACTGACTCGATGGCCCAGTAAACATTATAAAATTTCTCTAACCAACCTGAAATTTTTATGGTCCATTTAGGTCATAGGTTGGGAAACACCAGTCTAGTGAAGCTAAAGTTTATCCTGTAGTGTCTTAAGCAGCCAGAGGCCCATCGAATGATACAAAATTTTAAAAAAAGTCAGACGTCGATATACGTCCGACCGTCTAACGTCTGAACACAGTTGCTTCCCCTTAAGAGTTTCAACCTCATTAACTTCAATGACAGGAATTTCAGATATTGCATTTCTATAACTAAATGTAAATAACAAAATTCCACGATGTTATTGTTAGCAATGTTAAAGAGAATGCAATGTATACGTCATGTTTGTTTCAAGTCTTCCCAGACGGGGAAGACGAAAAGTGGGTGGGGAATACAAACCCGGCATCTTGTTAGGCTGAGCTAATGACATAGTAAAATAGATTTGTTACATTCTCTTTAGAAAGAGAAAAGAACAAGTGCGCACAAAAGAAAACCTGTTTTAACTGACACATTTCGAACCACTTAGTTGATTTACAATGTACATATGTAAAACAGGACGTTACTTGTGTCCGTCTCTTCGATACCGAGGTTAAATTTATAAAATATACCGAGCAACCTCGGTTCTCGAACGTCTCACATATCGAACAAATCGGTTATTGAACAAAATTTCAGTTCTCGAACAATATTGCCGAACCGAGTTAATCCGGACGGAATCATTTCTGAATCGACCGCCGTGTTGTATACATTCGTGTGTTGTACTGTATTGTGCTTTTCCAATTTTATTGCACTTCCTCAGGTCAACAATGGCTTTTTTTTTAATCATTTCACCCCGAGCAAGGCGGAAAACGCCACTGATGTGCAGGGGGCTACATAAATGTAAAAAGATTAATTAGAAAAGAGTGAGGAGTACAAACTAGTTAGAAAGGAACAATAGAAAGCAGGTGCGATGACAGATGCATAGGTGGAGAGAAAGGGAAGGTTATACAGGGGTGGGGAGAGAGCTAGAGTCCAGTGGTTAGTAGATGAGTATTGACTTTGCATTTAAATTTCTGGAGGTTGTAGCCGTCCGGAAAGCAAGAATACGGGAGCGAGTTCCACAGGCGGGACGTGCGAGAGAAGAAGCTGCAGGAGTAGAATTGTCGTCTGCATTTGGCTAACCTGACTGTGAATGGGTGGGACCCAGATGCCAGTTTGGTTGCACGAGTAAACACCTGTTGAGGAGGCATCTGTGACTTAAGTTCGTCTGAGCAGAAGCCATGAAAGTATTTATAGAACAGACAAAGGGAGGCCACCTTTGGATGATGGGGATGTGGCTGCAGTCGAGCCGCCAGATCAGTACCTATCACATTACAGACTCTCCTTTGGAGCCTGTCAAGAACACTGAGGAGAACGGCAGGGGCACCTGACCATAAATGGCAGCAGTACTCCATGCACGGCCGGATGTCTTATCGGAAGAATTTAAATTGAACAAAGTGCAACCAACCAGTTTCAATTCCACACACGGAAACACTGAAAGCACAGGGACATCCGGCTTCAAACACAATTTTTTGGCGTATGCAGATGCATAACCAATAATGTAGGTACCTCTACTCAATCGTTGAAAAAAACAAAAAAAAAAACAACAAAAAACAACAGCATACTATGAAGAAAGATGCCCCAAACTTAATAAAAACGAACATTTTTCCATCAAAATGTTTATGTTATTAAGAGGAAAGATCAAAGTATTTTTTTAATTATTTAAAAAAAAATTTAATCCATTCTAACATGTTCGAAATTTTGGTAAAAAAGTTTGTTTTTAATTTCGTTAGCGAGTAGCCAAACCGTTTCGAGAGTTTACAATGGAAAACATAATAACTCACTTTTTCAAGTGACAAACACATTAATTTGAAAATTCTTGCAAAAATCAAATAATTGTCGGATTCTAAAACTTTTAGAATTTATTCACAAATGAATGAAATTATTTTTGAAATTATTATTTTTTAAAAAATATTGGTAAAAATATTTTTTTTTACATCTGTTACTCCTTCTCCACGTAAATTCATGAAATGTCAAGAAATTTCTCTAGGCAAAATTGGTTATATTAGTTAAACCCAAGACTCATCAGGGATGTGAATCATGTATTATTTCTTTTAATCATTTAGCCCTTTTTACTAAAAATCTTCTCCGAATAGTAAAATAAAAAATGCAATAAAGCAATGACATTATTTAATTGGATAAGGTTTTAATTGCTTCAATAAATAATATAAATTTCAGACATGATCGTCTGAAGAAATTTTTTTTTCGATTAAAAATGAAACTTTAAAAAACAGTTTTAATTTTTGGTTTTTAATTATAATAATCTATAAATTGGCAAAAATATTTTTAAAATATTTCCAAGATTTGTAGATGTTAGGTTAGTAAGTTATAAAGTGAAAACTATATTTACTATTCGAAAATTGAAAAGTTTAATACAAATCATCTAGATATCGGATTTTTTAAATAATTTTATTTATTTTTTATGTGTATTTGAAGTTTTTTTTTTTTTTGTATGGTAATTTCTATGTGTACATTAAAAGGTCATGCGTTTCGGGGTTTCTTCTCAATGAAAAGAAAAATATTCGGACAATTATGTCACTTGTGATCGCCTTACACCTATCTCATCTCGAATTTGGCGAGCTGTCAACACATTTCAAATACGGCAGACAGGTCAAAAAATTCAACTCTGTGATTAAGAAATAGTTTTATTCTAAATTTCGTGCTATAAATAAGTAATGCTTATATAAATCAGATGGATTTAACATTAAATTTGCTAATTTTCTAAAAATAATGTGTCACAGTTGTATATTTTATTTTTGCAAGATTTTTAAAACACAGAATTAACTTTTGTTTACAAATGTGTCGATCGCTCAAAAATTGTCGAAAAATTTAAAAATTATATCTCAAAATATTAGATTCCAATCAATAATTTCTGTTTGAAATACACCAAAGTATTTTGCCTACTGAAAATAGTAAATTTAATCATTTAGCTTTTCATTAAAGCTAAAATAAAAGTTACAAGGATTTTTTTTTAAGAATTCAATTTAAATGTTAGTTGTCGAAAATGAGTGGAGGTACCTATTTTAATAGTAACAAATAGAATTAAACCATTTTGATAATTTAATAGAAAACATTTGTTTATTAAAATATTCACAGATTTATATTCTGTTCTTATATTTCTGTTCAGAAGTAGGATGCTTTTTTACTCTAGTATCATCTGCTGTGTTATTGTTTCTTTGCTACATTCGAACTGCATCGCTGCAATCCAACAGATCCAATGAAAGACCTATCAAATTTATAACGAGAAGGTTTGCCACATTTTAACTTTCAAGACGAAATCTTTCTCAGAATAAATTATGTTCATCACAGAACCTCCCCCCATTCAACCTCCGCAGAATTTACAGCAATGTTATTAATTATATTTTTAGTTATTATATATCAGCTATTCATATATGAGATTATTTTCGGATAATTCAGCAACCGTTTCGCTAAGCTTTTGTAACTTTAAGAATCGATACGCTCGAACTGGTGGCAATCGGTAGGATGCCACCACAGTAAATAATCAAACCGACTTCACTCAGCTTTACCCCTTTTTCTACCGTAATAACTGTCGTTTTTGCATGACCCGCATTGCAATTTTATTAGGAAAGGTTATATGCATCATGGGGATGTGCGTTGTGGTGCATTGGATATCAGCTCGGAACGAGAAACCTTGGAGCCGAGTTCGAATTCCAGTTGAATCCATTGTATTCACTTACGCGCAAATACCCTTGAGAAAGGTATTAATTTGTCTCTTCCTTCCAGTTATGGGTTAAATAACAGGACAGATTGGGTTCTATAGCCTTGGCTGGCAACCAGTCTACCACAGAAACCAATGGCAACCTACTGCGGGATAATCTTCTGTCCAGTCAGTCATGTCTCTTTCGAGACATGATCGCTCAAGCGTGTTTCACGTATGGCACTTAACTGATATGCATCATGATCCTGTATGCAAATTTGCTGTGAAAGCTAGCGAAATTAGAGCGCCGTTTAAAATGTTTTCGTTTTAATAAATTACTTTCCTCTTTTAATCAATACTGTATTCTTTAAAGTTAAAGTTCTGTTCATATTTACGAGCTGAACCCGTGAAAAAAATAACGGATCAAGCAATATTATTTTCATGATTTCAAATAAAATTCAGTGGATGTTGATTAAGTAAATAATATTGTTTTGTTGTGAATGTTTATCAATGTTTTTTCACCACTCCTAGTACTTCTATTATTATTATTATTATTATTATTATTATTGTAGAATTTTCTAGATGTCTCACATCCTGGGTTTGATGGTAGCAAAACCTCTGACGGGGAAATTGGAGCTTTCGAGGATCGAGAAACGATCCCTTAATTGTTGTTGCTTCCACGTCAACTAGCACCAAGCAAATAATGGACCTCAAACAAAAATCAACAGTACATTTGTATAATAAATTTACCAACAATCAGTCAGTTAAGTGCCATGCGTGATACACGCTTTGGGCGATCATGTCTCGTAAGAGACATGACTGACTGGGCAGAAGATTATCCCGCAGTAGGTTGCCATTGCTCTCTGCGGTAGACTGGTTGTCGGCCAAGGCTATAGAACCCAATCTGTCCTGTTATTTAACCCATAACTGGAGGGAAGAAACGGATTAATACCTTTCCCAAGGGTATTTGTGCGTAAGTGAATGCCATGAATTATACTGAAATTCGAACTCGGCTTCTCCGATTTGTCGTTCCGAGTTGATATCCACTGCACCACAAAAGTGCATTTTTATATTAAAATTGCCAGCAATACATTTTATGATCCACAAAAATACATAAAAAAAAATACCTTTACCCTGAAAGTATGAAATTATATACCAAATATCTGTAGTTGAAAGTATAAAATTGCGTAAAAATATTTAGACTTCAGCATTAAATACTCCTTTGAACTTGATATGTCGCCAAACAAAATCAATGAACCAATTAACCGGTCCTGGGTATGACGGTAAACTGTATCCGGCAGTAAGGTCTCTGATTGGGAGGTTGTGAGGAGCATGGAACCACCTCTTAATTGCTGTTGTTCCCAGGTTCACTCTGACACTCTGACACCTATGGCCAAACAATTTATCCCCAAACTGGGGTAAAAACACTATGAAAGTATAAAATAGACTTTTATAGAAATATATACATAAAAATAGACTTTTATAGAAAAATATAGATTTTTGAAGGAAAAATATTATTAACAAGACATTTTTGAATGAGAAATATAACCAACAATACATTTTTGAAGAAAAAAATACCATTACACATTCTTGAATGAAAAAAAAAATATTCTCAGCAAAACATTTTTAAATACAAAACTAGAAGACATTTTCAGTTTTCTAAAATAAAAAAGAATAAAAACAAAAAATTTTCATTAAAATCTGATTAAATCAACTTTCTTACGAACATTAAAAAATATAAATTAAAACCCCACCTTTTTGGCATTAAATAACCCACAGAGGTTGATATGCCGTTAAACAAAACTCAAACTCAAACTCAAATTCAAACCAACCCACCTACCTAGATGTTTCACCTATATAATTCTAGTGGCATTTTTAAGGTGTATTTTGTAAATTCCTGTTTCATGTCTATGGTTGTTTTTTCGTTCATAAGTTATTAAATCACTTGTTTTTGAAGTCAGTCAGTTAAGTGCCATATGTGATACACGCTTGGGCGATCATGTCTCGAAAGAGACATGGCTGACTGGGCAGAAGATTATCCATCAGTAGGTTGCTACTACTTTCTGCTGTAGACTGGTTGCCAGCCAGGGCTATAGAACTCAATCTGTTTTGTTATTTAACCCATAACTGGGGGGAAGAGAGGGATTAATACCTTTCCCAGAGGTATTTGCCCGTAAGTGAATACAAAGAATTCAACTGGAATTCGAACTGCGCTCCCTGATTTCTCGTTCCGAGCCGATATCCACTGCACCACAACTTTTTTTCGAAGAACGTAAATTTAACAATTCCCTTTTTTTTTAATTCTGTCATTCTGTTATTCACGATTAGTCTAATATATACAGTAGTGTATATCTGCTATACACACACGCAAACATATATTTTACAAATATATTGAAATTTTATCAAAGAGGATCGGAATTGTTGCTATAGTATCGGAGATAAACTATACAGCTTTATAGGACACCTCGGCGTGGTGTAATGGTTAGCAAGCTTGTGCCGATAGAACCAGTTACAACTGAGTAGTGAGTTCGATCCTCACTGAGTACCCCATACTTTCGGTCTTCCGCCACATCTAAGCGGCGCTTAGAAAATCACGTGAAGCTGCTTGATACAGATTGACCTAGAACTCTGTTGCGCTACGCAGTTAAAACGTTGTCACTCACTTCCGTTATTTAAAGTAGTACTTAGAAAGAAAGTGTGTAGTGTGTGGTCGTTTCACCACATTTTTTTTTTTTTTGGCAAGGACGGCATTCCCCTAAATCCACCAACCACCATATTCTCCAGATATCGCCCCTTGTGACTTTTCCCACTTTCCAGAAAGGAATAAGACTTCAAAACGTCGAGGAAATCCAAGAAAATACAAACAGGCAGTGACATTAGCCATTTCTCTGCAAGAAAACATTTGGTATTCAGTGATCAGATAATCTTTGCCATGATCTTCGGCCTTCACTCGCTAGAAGCATTTTTTCATCATTGATCTTAGGAAGCGGTTGTATAAATCTGACAGTTTAGATATTTTTGAACGAGTTTAGCGCCATGCATGGCATTCATATCAAAGTCTCGATCTGATGAGGCTATTTAAGAACATGACTCTAGCGTTCATGCTGATTTCTTGGTTTTGTAGCTATTTGCGGTGTTGTGTGAAACTACCTCTGGTGCAGCCTAGTCTATATTCAGTTTACTTTTCTCCTATACTTTGTTTGTTATGTATTTGATCCACACACGAGGTATCTGAAGTGTTTAGTATTTGATAATTCCACATCCTGAATTTTTATGATAGATTCAGTGTAGGTGGCATCACTACTTTCATTTCAATCCCAGATCACGTTTATTGTGATCCTTAACAAGTGTGCCGACCCATACGTAAATAAACCTGTCATATTTGACGGGTATTACGCTAGTTATATTTTATTCTTATTAAGTCTGCCGGTGAATTGCTTTCATGAATCAGTTTTTTAGACAATGAGTGCGGGGGAGATGAAAGGACCCGCGTTCTGATCTGAAAAACATACACGAGAGAAAAAAGAAGGTTGATATACACTTTTACGTGTTAACTTTTCTGGACCCCTATGTTTTGACACCAATACGATGGTCTGAGAAAACAAGAAATAAATCATGAAAAAAAAAAAAATAATAATAATAGAAAAAATGGCGCTTTGATTGAACTTCCGAGATGAGGAGTTTCTGCTAGAATAATCGGTCGATCGGAAAGAAATCTCACATTTTGGGTGGACGGAATAAAAACGCATTCAAACGTAGCAAAATGTAATTTTCTTCTTCTTTTTTTTTGTCAGAAACATAATATACTTTATTATGAATGAAAAAAAAGCCCTTTTATTCTTTATTACAAATGTTTTTTAATATTACCAAGTTCTATACATTCTATGTTTTCTCTGCACATAAATACATATGATAAAATAACTAATATGAAATGTCCGAACAAAGTATGTAAAATAGAATACAGTAGGATCTCGCAGTACGAGTTTTATTAGTTCCCAGACAGAGCTCGTATTGCAATTTACTCGTATTAAAAAGCAATTTTTCCCATTGAAATCAATAAAGATAATTAATCCATTTCAGCCCCTCAAAAACTACCCAAAATACTTATTTTTAAGATTTTTTGGAGCAGAAAAAGTGCAAAAAACTAACAATAAAACATAATAAAACATACTATTTCTTAGAAATCGATGACGTTAGCTAGCAACGCTATCGATTGTCTCCCTATATTTCAATCACCGACCGCCACCGTGTATAGCGGTCGCTAGTATTGCGAATTTTTACTCGTCTTAAGATACAAAAATTCTTACGAATGGCGGCTCGTAAAGCATGCTGCACGCACAATGGTGCACTCGTGCTACGAGGTTCTAGTATATATGAAAACCAGTTGGATGTTTATTTTTTTACTCTGTTGTTCATGTTTCGTTCAATAGGAACGTCAGCGAAACAACTGAAAATTAGACACGCACGCACATACGCGCGTGCTCACACACACACACACACACACACACACACACACACACACACACACACACACACACATGTACCTCTCCAGAAACGCTTTACATAAGGTATTTAAAATTAATTTAACAAAATAAAAGATCTTTCTTGAAGCTTTTGTCTTAGAATTGATTTCAAGCTTATAAATTAAATTTGATATTTCCAATAAGCAAAATATTTTGCTGTCTTTCAAAACTAAAAGACTGGAAGTAGTTTTTTGCATTGAAATTACAAAAATAGCTGATTTTAGTACCATTTTTAGCCATTTTTCATCATACTGTAATTCTTTGAGGGATATTAGCTTATTTAACATTTAATTAATCAGAATTGAAACAAATATTACTTACTTTAGTTTAAAATATCAGAGAAATGTGTGGCTGTTTATTTAAGGTGTTGACAACTTGAAAGCGTGACTAATTTATCTATTTTTTCTACAGTGGAGATACCTGTAAAATTTATTTGAGGAATATAACGTGAGCGTCATTTCTATATAATTTTAACTATCCAGTAATCAAAAACTTTAGAAATATATTTTGAGTAATTTAATGTTTTATTGAATTTTATGTACTTTGGTTTTAAATTTAATATAGTTTAGTTATCGCTCTTATTGTCTGATAATGCCGTGTACGGAGGTCTATATTTATAAAAATCAGTACGTTTATACACACGAAAAAAATCCAAATTCTTTTTAAAATATTGACGTTTGATGAATTGTAATTAGCTTTTCCAGGTATTAGCAAATATAGTTTTTAGTTATTACCATCTGTTAATATTATTATTTCGGCTAACGCTTCCTCAGAGACTAATCGTTAGCAAAATCTTAATTAAATTAAACTGTATACAGAAGAATTTTTAGTTTTTTAGAAGTTTCCTAAATTAAATCAATGAGGGGTAACAGACGTAAAAAATATTTTTACCAAAATTTTCTGAAGAAAATTTAATTCATTTGTGAATATATATATATATTTTCATGTAATGAAAATGAATTAGATGCTTTTATAAATCCATTGGTAGTAGCTTATTTCGCGGAGCTCTTACAGACCGCTCTTCAGACCAAATTCCTCACAACAATGAATGGGTTAGATTTATCTAGATAAAAAGAATCATGAGAGGGCAGGAGAGAAAAAAATACCTGCGCGTGGGGGTTATATTTACAGCGTTAGTTATTACGAGAGGTAATTTTGGTAAGACCAAAGTCTTTTCACGAGAAACTTTCAGGCAAATATTATGCATAATAATATGGATCCAAAATGCAGGTTTTGTGATAAACACCAAGAAACAATAGACCACCTAATCTCAGGCTGTTCTGTGCTTGCCCCAAACGAATATAAAAATCGCCACGATAGAGTTGGGTAATATTTACATTGGGCAATATGCAAACATTATGGAAAAGCTGTAGGCAAACACTGGTATGAACATCACCCAGCACCGGTTACAGAAATAGAAGATGTAACCATTCTATGGGATTACACCATCTACACAGACAGAAAAAGTGAAGCAAACAGGCCAGACATTATTGTTAAAAACCAGAAGGAGAAAACTTGTCTATTAATTGATATGGCTTGTTCAGCGGATTGTAACATAGCAATCAAGGAATTTGAAAAACTGTCAAAATATAAAGACCTGGAAATTGAAATAGAAAAAATGTGGAAATTGAAAACAAGAGTTGTGCCAGTGATAGTAGGTGCACTTGGAATGATAAAAAATGGAACAAAACAACACATTGAAAGAATCCCTGGAAACCCCAGCTTAAGAGATATACAAAAAATTGTCTTATTAAGTACAGCCCACACACTAAGGAAAACTTTATCTATGTAATGCTAGGGATGATAGGGAAGATAGAAAAACATGAAATGGAGCCATAACAACACGCCACGACCTGCCTTAGGTCTCCCCGCAGACTTGGTTGGTAGTGAGACCAAAGCAGAAATCGAAATATGATGAAAAATGAAATAATAATAATAATAACTGATAATAATAATAATTAATAGAATTATAAGAATAACGATAATTAACTAATAAAAATACAAATTAATGGATATAAAGTCTTTAAAAGAGTATTAATTTTAAACATTGGAGGGTTGTTTAAGGGGTTTATGCTACATATTTACTTGCACATTAATCTGTATAATCTACTTGTATAACTACGTAAATCTTTACATGCACACTCACCCACATGTAGATATAAGAAATTACATTATATATATTTTTAATCACAACACCCCGAGCAAGGCGGTAACGCCACTGATGTGCAGGGGGCTACGTAGAAGTGAAAAGATTGGAAAAGAGAAAGCTGGAGACCACATCCTAAACAAGGAACAAGGGATGAGCCTCTTCACCTGTTCAATAGACGTGGGTGGAGTGTGAACTGGGCGATAGTGTAGTCTATCTACTCCAATTGAAAAAAAAAAAAAGAATAGAGTGAAAAGATTGGAAAAGAGAAAGCCGGAAACCACATCCTAAACAAGGAACAAGGGAAGATTTATGAAATACGTAGTCCATAATAATTTAATTTTATAAAAAGTAATTGGAGTAGAAGGTTTTGTGTTCTAACTCCACAGCCCTGTGTGATATTAAGTAAACCGCTTTCGATTCATGAATTTTGTAGATAATAAAGCCGAGTTTTATGATGTCATTCATACTTTCCTTTTTTGTTTTTTTATGCTTTTCTTTCATATATATAACTCATGCACACTCACCCACATGTAGATATGTAGATTTAAAGAATTACATTATATATAATTGCCAAGCGGAGTTTTATGTCAACACAAAATAAAATCGTCGGTGATGGTGGATTTTATAATATTTCAGTTTAAACTACCTCTCTGAAGATGGCTCATGTGAGCCGAAAGCTTAGAAGAAAACCAATAAATAATTATCCAAATGTTGGAGAATTTTTGTCTTTATTTTCAACTGAAATTAAAGCAAAAATACGACGTTTAGAACGGCTCATGATTAAACATAATAGACATTCATTGTCTCTTATATTTAATAGAATATGTCTAGAAAATATATATATATATATATATATATATATATATATATATATATATATAACAAATATTTGAATTGTTTCCTCTACAGGTGATATCTTAAAATAAATGGTGAAAACGATTTGTTTTTGAAAATATATAATGAATTTCTGGTTTTCTAGAAAATTAGGGAGTAGTAGTTTGAGCAAATGCAAAAGATGTGTCCAAACAGTCCAATCAACATTTCAAATTATGTAACCATGGTGATTTAAACATTTGGGTTAGGAAAGTGGACAAGATGGCATAGATCTAGACATGTCATTTTTTAATTTTGTCTGGTTAAGATACACAGTAGAACCATAGATTTATTAAAGGGTAGACAGTAATTTTAATCAGGATGTTGACTTTTATGTTTTTTTTTATTGATCTATGAGAATAATTCAGAATTTGGATTAAATAATTGCTGTATGCTTAGTTATATAGTATTAAGAACAGCAATTTAGTGTTGTGTGGATCATTTTGTTTTATTTGAATAATTGGGTTTTTTTAAGTTAGAGTATAAGTTATAAATGGAACATAGTACTTAAATAAATTTTAAATAAAATTATCTTGTCTGAGTAAAGTACCAAGTGGAACCAAACAATGATTAAATAGGTAAATAATTTTTAGGCGCAAGTTGGATTATTTCATTTACTTCATGAGTAAAAGGGCTGAAATGTTCGTTATAATTATGATAAAATAATTATGGTACGTTAAAGTATATTGTAGTTAAGAAAACTAATTTAGTTTTGTGTAGGTCTTTTATTTAGTCAAATAATTATTAATTTTTAAATTGTAATAAAGCGTAAGTTATAAATAAAACATTGTAGTTCTTTTTACATGAAATAGAATTATTTTGTCTGTGTAAAATACATAGTGGGAACATATAATAATATTTAAATGGGCAGACATCAATCTTTTACGGCAGACTGAACATCAGGGTATTTTTTTATTTTTTGTAATTAGGATTTTAATAATAATGGTGTACTAAGTTATTTATTATGGTTTGTAATGATTTTTCAAGATTATTAGAACAACCATAATTTATTTTAAGGGTATTTTGGTTACAAATTTGCTTAGAGGGTTATTAATAGGTAAATGTTTCTTAATTAAACTGAGGAATTTTAGCCCTATCTTGGTGTTTACCATTTGGTTGAAAGGGGACGTATACCAAATGATTTTTCTATTTCTATTTTTCCTGTTATAGTTATATTTTTTTATTTTTTTATTATATCCTTCTTTTTGTAATCACTATTTTTAGGGCATTTTTATAAAAACCATTATGTTTATAAAATATTTCTTCACTAGAAGAGTTTTTAACTAATTCTATATTCTATGGAGTGGGGTATATGTTTGATTATACTTGGGGGTTGATTAAACTTTGGGTGGATGTATAATGGATATTCGTTATACATCCACCCAAAGTATAACTATTAAAGAATACTGTAGTTAAGAAAACTAATTT
>JBBBDQ010000772.1:1377500-1417500 GCA_037127315.1 Ascarosepion bandense | reverse complement strand
CACTAAAGTTCTAGTTAGAGAAAACATTATTATAAAAACTATATATAACACTAATTTTCTCATTATTATAAAATATATATATATAATAATAATTCTCTGCTCCCATTAAAAATTAAGCATAAAATACTAAGAAAACTACTTATAACCTGTACCACTAAAGCCACAGAAATAACGTATATGTTCAACGAGATGGCGTTTTAATGGGCTTAGTTCTGGGTCCAACCTTCAGCAACTTTTACATGGCTAACCTAAAAAATAATATATTTAGCACCACTAACAAACCCACCATCTACTTACAATACGTAGATGATATTCATATATTAGTTAAAAACATAGAAGAAATTATAGAACCCAAAAATTAAAAAAAAACTGTCCTTAAGTTCACATACGAATTTAAGAAAGATAACAAAATCCCTTTCCTTGACATTTTAACAGACACAAACAATAACACATTTACTACCTCGCCATATATTAAAAAAAACAGCAAAAACTCTTGCACTCTGAACTATAAGAGTGAATGTCCTAATTATTATAAAATACACAATTTAATTAACCGAGCAAAAATTAACTCCTTCACAAAAAGATTTTTTACAGTGAACCAAGAAATATTAAGCAAGCTCTCATAAATAATGACTTCCCGAACTACATTGTAGATGAACAAATAAGACGATATATCGAAAATCTCAACAGACAACAAACAGAATATGGTACTTCTACAAAGGAGCCTAAATATACCAAACTTCTATATTGCAACCAAATTCACAATAAATACAAACAAAATGAAAAAAAATCATAAAACACACTCGTACTAATATATCTTCCATAGAACCTAATAAAAAATTAAAATGAATAATATATAATAAAATATACAATACTACCTTACTAATTTAATTATTCGTACAAACTGATGTATTACGTAAAACCGATGTTATATATCAATTCAAATGTCCTTTGGGAGAATGTATCTCACACAGAAAAAAAAACAAGAACAAAAAAAAACAAGCAAATGTATATATATATATATATTAGCCATCCACATACAAGCCTGTTTTGTTTTGCTGTATCACAGCTCATCAGTGTGGCTAGACGCATCCACTTGCTTCTGGCCGGGATCGAAACTCGACCGATTTGGTGTTAGTCGGAGTCGCTCCTCCCTAAGCCATCGACGCATTGAATCAGAGAATGGAAATTTTAACGTGTTGTATAGAAGTAGTGTATACACACGCCAGTCACCGAGAGAACTCGATTCATTTCTGAAGATTCACGCATATAGCAGTCCCAATATAAAAATAATGACCGACATCACAACTATCCTACTATCCTACACCAAGAAAGAAAGCAACAAATTAAAACTACAGATCCTCGAAGCAATATACATTAAAAAACTTAAGCCGTCACTTAATAGAATCAGCTACAAATACTGTAGTAATGTTCTAAAATTTTAATAAAAAGAATAGTTTTTTCATGCCTTAATACGTGCATGACCATGACATTCAGTCAGTCAGTTAAGTGCCATACGTGATACACGCTTGGGCGATCATGTCTCGAAAGAGACATGACTGACTGTGCAGAAGATTATCCCGCAGTAGGTTGCCATTGCTTTCTGCAGAAGACTGGTTGCCGACCAATCTGTCCTGCTATTTAACCCATAACTGGAAGGAAGAGACGGATTAATACCTTTCCCAAGGGTATTTGCGCGTAAGTGAATACAATGGATTCAGCTGGAATTCGAACTCGGCTCCCCAGTTTCTACGTTTGAGTTTCTTCGAATATCTGATCACGAGTTTGTTCTTTTCATAAAGTTAATAGGAAGAATGAGAAAATAAATAAAAACAGTAAAACGAAATAAAGTAAGATAAAATTAGATAAAATAAAATAAATCAAAATAATAATGTCTGTGTGTTTGTGTGTGTTTGTGTGTGTGGGCCTTTTTTATTTATTCGGTCTGTATGTTTTGGTTTTTGTGTGTGTGTACATGTATGTGGGTTGTGTATGTGCTATTGTTTAGTGCATTTATTCCTTTATTTTGTCATTTAGTTTTTTATTTCTTTGGCGGTGTTTTGAGTTTGGTGTGTGCGTGTGTGTCTCTGTGTCTGTGTGTGTTTGTGTGTGTGTGGGTGTTTTTTATTTATTTCGTCTGTATGTTTTGGATTTGTTTTTGAGTTTGGTGTGTGTGTATATTTATGTGGCTTGTCTATCTGTGTGTATATATATGCGTGTTTCTGTGTGTGTTTTTCGGTGTGTGTGTTTTCCATGGTGTTTGTGTGTATGTATGTGGGTTGTGTATGTGTTTGTGTGTGAATGCGTGTTTCTGTATGGTTTTCGGTGTGTGTGTTTTTCATGTTGTTTTGTTGAGCGAAGGTTTGTATTTTTTTATGAATCTTTCTTCCTGCATTAGCAAAATTTCATAATCTGTATTTTGATAAAGTGGTGTTACAAAAAAGATTGCCATTACTACATTCATGTAGATGTTTAGAGACATATAATTTCCTGTTATGTGATAATTTGATATTGCTTTTATTAAGTGAGAAACGATAGTTCAAGCATTGTGTCGCTCCTATGTATATCTTTGTGCATCTGTCGCACTTTAGAGCGTAAATTACATTTTTCGAATTGCAGCTTAGATCCAATTTTATTTCGAATGAAGTTGCGCTTTCGAACTGGAAATATTTTCCTTCTATTATTATTTTGCATACCCCACATCTATTTTTGTTGCATTTTGTGACCCCCTGTGTTGTGTGTTGTTCGAATTTTGATGAGGTGCGGATGTCTTTTCAATTTTGGGGCTGGCGTTTGCTGTTGATTATTTTGGTTGTCTCTAAGATTTCTTTTATTTTTTCATTGTTGCTGAGTAATTCTATGTGGGTTTTGATCCTAGTGAATAATTCCGGATTGTTCTTGTTGTGAGTGAAAACGTATGCTAGAATCTTTTCGTTTGTTCCTTCTTTTTTTTTCTTGTTTTTTGGGGTACCGGAGGGATTCTAATGGTATCTTTTTTGCTAGTTGGAAACCCTTGTCTATTAGTGGTGTGGGATATCCTCTCATTTTTAATGTTTTTCGTAATTCCTCTATGCGTATTTTACGGAGGGTTTCGTCACTTACTATCGTGCAAATTCGTCGTGCTAGGGAATAGGGGATGGATTTAGACAACTTTTTGGATGGTGACTCTTGTTGGGTGTCTGTGGGTCTGTGGTAAATATCTGTGATGATGTGGTTGCTCTCGTTTTTTATGAGTATGTCTAGAAATAGTAATTCTTTATAACTATATTCTAGTGTGAACTTGATTTTGGGGTTTAGTCGTTGTAGTGTGTTGTGTAGTTCGTTAATGTCTCCCTATGATGGTTTCCAGAGGATAAAATAGTCATCCAGGAATCTTTTCCACGATTTTGTGAATTTTGTTTTTATATTTTCCCCATATTTATTCCCTATTTGGGTGTATAGGTTTTCTTCTAGATATGCTACGGTGAGTGTTGCGTATGTAATTGCAGATATATATATATATATATATTCAGATAAAGCTTAGTGGGGAAATAGCCATTTTGAACATGTCATTTTAAGACATGCATTCTTTGACCCCTTCTAAGCAGAGAATGAGGAAAAATTCTAAGCCCAGAAGTTAGCTTAAGTAAAGGAAGGAGTTGGGATGGATTGGCTTTCATTGGGTTGGGATGGGGGAAGGAATATAGTAGTAATTTCTCCTTGGTCGTGGGAGAGTGGTAGTGGTAGTTGGTGGGGAAGTAACTGCTTGGCCTAATGAAAAAAAAATTTAAACAATTTTTGTTGGGACTAATTGGTGTAATAGGATAATTATTGTAATTTATATTTATTTTTATGGCGACACATACTTGTGATCTTCCTTCGTTTGGTTAGGAGTATATTTTGGTCTTGAAATTTTAAAATTTTAATTTTTTCTTTTAAACATAGTTTACACCTATCTCTTAAGCTATTAGATTGTCCTAGCCTTGCCTATGAGTCCCCATTTTATCTGGGGATCTAAGTTATTGTTTTTTAATTCCCAGTATTTTCTAGAAAAGGCAGTTTAGTATCTTAAACTAGGGTTGTGAAGGAGTTCCTGTTGGTATAAAGCCGTTGCTTCTAAATTCCCGCCGAAATTCCGATATATACATATATATATATATATATATGAAGAATGAAAATAAGTTGGATGCTTTTATAAATCTATTAGTAATAACTTATTTCGCGGAGCTCTTACATACCGCTCTTCAGACCAAATTTTTCACAACAATGAAAAATATAATACTTTGTTAAATTTTAACATTGAGTTCTCACCGGATTGTTGAATTAACCTTACAAAATACCAAGGATACTACTACTACTATATATATATATATATATATATATATATATATATATAGTCATCTGCAGACAGATCTGTTTAGCATCAGTACGGTTACACATCTGGATGCTTCTAGCCAGAATCGAAAACCCGACCGAATTGACATCAGTCGGCGATTCTACCTCTGAGCTAGGGACGCTCGGTAGAGTAAGGCGGACTTTAGTGTTTTATGCCAGTAACAGAGAGTGTTCAAATTTATTACTGAATGAACGATGCGTAAATGCGTGAGTAGCTACTGTTTTAATATATATGGTGTATCAAAAGTCAAAAATAACTTTCCAAGGTTCGGGAGCGGGTTCCTCGACCCAAAACAAAGACAAAAGTTTATATAAATATATGTACGCAAATCTTTCGTTTTTGACTCATTAAATTTAAAGAAAGTTTACACTGGATGTCACTGTGTTGCAATGTAGACAAGCTTATATTTGTCATTCGTGTACATTTCTCTTCAATGTTTAACCTGTGTAGTAGTGAGTTAACTAAAAGTGTTCCGTTTAACAATGGCAGAATAGTCATATCGTGAGCAGGCAGAAATGATTTTTATATACGGCCGCGCGAATGATAATAGACGAGAGGCTGTATCAGTTTTCGTTTTCAGACCGAAGGCAGCCGAGTCATTCAACCTTTGCAGCTGTTGATCGTCGCATTGCTGAGACAAGATCCATGACACCACAAACTATGGGTTCAGGAAAACCAAGATCTGCTCGTACTTTAGGCTTAATAACTCAAGAACGAAGGATTTGTGGACATATGTTTACATGGACTTTTGTTTTGTTTTGGTATGAGAAACGTCCCAATGTTGGTAAAAAAAAAAATTTTTTTTGATATACCCACGAGTTTTGATCCTGGCTGGAAACAAGTGGCTGTCAAGCAACATTGATGAGCTGGGATACAGCAAAACAGACTAGTATGTGGATGACTAATAAATTATGCTCTCATTACGATTGAACGCTCTAGAGAGGACAATTTTAAAAAGAGTTACATCTCTGCGATTTACGCATTACTCTTTAGTAATGAATTGAATTCTCCTAGTGGTTGGCGTGTGTATACACTGCATATATATATAACACGCTAAGATTTCCTCCTCTCCGTGGATAGCTGACGGAGTAGGCCCTCAGACTGACACCAAATCAGTCAAGTTACAATCCCGGCTGGAAGCAAGAGGATGTCTAGCCACACTAATGAGCTGTGATCCACATAGAAGCCTGTTTCGCTTGTATGTGGATGACTACTACTACTACTTCTAACATACACACACACACACACACACACACACATATATATATATATATATATATATATATATATATATATATATATATATCCAGGTGAATAGGGCTAAAGTTTTTTTTTTATTTTGTGCGCTCTGGAATTTATTTTATTATGAACAGTGTTCAATGTAATGAGATTTTTTTTTTCTTAGGTGATAGTGGGGTTGGGCTGTAATTTGAATTCTGTAGACCTTTTTAACGTCTTAGGGTTAAGAGTTTGAAGCGTGGCTAAGTTCAGGATAGGTTTTCCTATTTATCTTGTCTGCGTGTAGTCTGGTGGCGCCGTGGATGTTGATATTTGGTTTAGGGGTTGGTAGGTGTTGTTTTGTCTTTGGGCTGGTTGCTTCTTCTTTAATTTTGGTTATCTTGTATTGGGGTATGTGTTTTTTTTGTTTTTTAGTTTTTTACCGTGTCGATATTTTCTTTTATTTTTCTACTATTTTACTGTAGCTGGACTTTTGGCTGGTATGGTACGGGGTTTGTTGTCTTTTGTTTCTACGTTTTATTTGTTCTGTTTATTAATCGGGTTGGTTATGTGTATTTTTTCATTGGGAGTTCGTGGGTGGGGTGTTTATTTGTTTATTTAAATTTTAGCGGGAAATATTTGCGATGTTTGCATAGTACTGCTAATTCGTCTCTACGGTTTAATAGATCGCTACTGTTGGGGTACTGTAGAATGTGTAGCTTTTCACTTAGACATAAAGGGCAGATGTCGTCAAGTGAGTTGCAAGTTCTAGTTTTTTCTAGGATTTTCCATTTTACTTTGGGTTTCTGTTTTGAATCCTTTAGCTTCCAAAAGTATGTAGAAAGGGATGTTTGGTTTCGGTATAAGCTGTTTTTAAATGAGGTTAGGTGCTGCTTAAAAATATTCTTAGTTGATCCGATATACACTTTATTTATAGTTGGATTTTCAATAGATGTTATATTGCATTGATAGATTATTGAGTTTGTTTTACATTTATTTTGTAGTGGGCAGTTACTAGGGTTTCTACAATTGCACATGTTTTCGTTGTTGTGTTTGATTGTATTTTTTTGGTTGTCGGTTTTGTTTTGATCTACGTGTTGATTTAGGATATATTTGTTATGGTTTGTTATGGTTTTTTCTAGGTTGTTTGTGCAACTGTAGCTTAGTTTAAGTGTATTTTTGTTGAAGATTTTACCGAGAGGGTTATTTGTGGGGAAATGTTTTTTCATTAAGTTCAGGAACTTTTGTCCTAGCTTGGTGTTGATCATTTGGTTGTAAGGAGGTGTGTACCAAATGATTTTTCTGTTTCTGTTTTTCTTGTTGATTTTATTGTTTGTTATGTATTGGATGTCTTGGTTTCTGTAGCCGCTTTTTTTTTAATGACTTGTTGTAGAGACTTTTGTGTTTGTTGAATATTTTTTTGTTGGACGATATATCCGAGTGAATAAGGAACGAAGAAAAATTTACAACTTCCAAAGCATTAATTTAAAACAGTGCTCGATATATAATATATAACTGTGAATATTTATTATATTTTACACCAATGTCTTCCAATGTCTCATCAGGTGACACTACCTGATGAAACATTGGAAGTCCAATGTCGAAAATGTACAATTTGTACTGGATATATATATATATATATATATATATATATATATATATATATATATATATATATATATATAAAAGGATTAATTCGAAGATGTTGAAAGGATTTTTCTGTTGCTGCGGTGATGTGTTATCCCCTGTGGGGATCTTCATATCGAAATGGCCATTCAACATCTTTGAATTAATCCTTTTTTAATATATATTTGCTCTGTAATATTTTATTACATGGAGCTCTCTTCCTGTATCATTTTTTAATATTAAAATAAAATTTTTAATATTAATTAGGATCGGGTTTTTGGAATTTACCTTCCTGCTTTTTTCCCTTCGATTGAAGTATCTGAATTAAAATATATATATATATATATATATATATATATATATATATATATATATATATATATATATGATAAATGCAAAACGTTTTTGTTATAATAGAGAGGATAAGCTGTTCGACTAAATTGAAGCACAAAAAAAATTACAGTCGGAATTTTATACAAGACCATGAATAAACTAAGTGTGACTTACGCTTCTGAGGAATGTTGCTGTTGATTAGAGGGCTCCTTGTAGAAATTATACTCTCTGAGTGAACTAAAATCCCTCTTTAGTCCCTCAATGTATGATTTTTCTTTTGTAAGTTTATTTCAACTGATTTCTAAGGAATATATTTTCATCGTTTTTATTCCTTGTCTCTTTGAGAAAGAACACAGGCGTGTCTACAAATTCCGACTTCAAAATCTTTCTCTTCGTGCTTCAAAAGAATTTGTGATTTTTATTTTCAAAATATATTTTAAACTGATTTCAACAGTAAGTAAACCGATCAGGAGAATTTTAATTGCCAATTGTTTATTTTTAACAAGTGATTGAACAAAGACCAACTTTAATTGCCTCCTCTAAGAAAATGGATACAAAACTTTACACACATATAACTCGGAGACTTGAGGCAACAAATATGAAGAACTGCTTTATAACATCAATTCTATTATATGAGAGTGGGTGGCGTCCTTCATAGCCTATCCGACTTTTCGGCTAATCTAATGAATATCTTAAATTTACAAATTTTATAAAAACAATAACATTTTTACTTTTGTATATATAAATACTTGCTATAAAATAAAATCTTTGCATTTGCCATAAAGGACGAAACGCGTTGGCTAAAATAAGTTTTTCTTTTGTTTTTATTCATGGCAGTGAATGCTGAAAAATTTCTTTACAGATGAAGAGGAGGCTTGGAGCAAAAGAGATGTGGTTCTACAGAAGGATGCTGGGAATACCATGGAAGAATTTGACAATTGAATATATCTTTACAGAAATATCTGTACAGAAATTGAACTACTTGGGAGTGCTTTAACAGAATACGGAAAATGTCACACCGAGATCCGAAGATTTTTTTTTTTTAATCATATCACCCCAAGCAAGGCGGTAACGCCACTGAAGCGCAGGGGGCTACGTAGGAAAGAAAAGATTGGAAAAGAGAAAGCCGGAAACCACATCCTAAACAAGGAACAAGGGATGAGCCTCTTCACCTGTTCAATAGATGTGGGTGGAGTGTGAACCGGGCGATAGTTTAGTCTATCTACTCCAATTTAAAAAAAAAAAGAAAAGAGTGAAAAGATTGGAAAAGAGAAAGCCGGAAACCACGCCCTAAACAAGGAACAAGGGATGAGCCTCTTCACCTGTTCAATAGATGTGGGTGGAGTGTGAACCGGGCGATAGTTTAGTCTATCTACTCCAATTTAAAAAAAAAAAAAGAAAAGAGTGAAAAGATTGGAAAAGAGAAAGCCGGAAACCACATCCTAAACAAGGAACAAGGCCACATCCTAAATGGTGTCCAAGCAATCACTTTAGTAAAAGGTCAATTCATTGTCTCATAACTATAGATAAATTATAAACAGAAATTTAACATTTATAGAGATTAGTAATATGGGACCTGGAAATAGTGGGCTACATTTTTTTTTTTTTTTTGGTTGGTAAGAGGATACTAAATTTAGAAGTCATAATAAATTTATCAGTTATAGGTTTTTAAATTTCTTTCCTTTACATATAAATTTACATTTTCTAGGAAATCTCGATGCCTTTTAAATTTTTAAGAAAATCTTTTAGCTCATATACCTATATCATTATAAAAAAGATAAAAATACTAAAAAATATTTTCCAATACCAATCCTTATTTACACATGAACTATTATCAGAATGTTTCAACCATTGTTCACTGCAACCATCAGGTGCTTTATTTACTACATGAGAGGTGAAGTGATTGTCGTCGTTTCAGTGTCTAAGGAGCTCTTGTCTAGTTCTTATTTAGTATTGCCCCATTCCCACTGAGTCCAAGTACATGCTACCTGGCTCAGGGATTAAACTCACAATTACTATATCACTAAATTCTTGAGCCAATGCTTTAAGGTTATCGTCCCATAAGACAATCCTGAGTGGATAACCTGCAGCCTTTCTGACCACTATTAAGTCAGCCAAAGAAGGTCGGGGTTTACAATAACTGAAATGTTATGAACATGGCAATGAAGATAAAGACAACATCCCAAATAATGTAAATAATTACAATATCTCATGTCAGAAGACAAAAAAATATCAGTCCTTATCCTTTGACATGCTTTTAATAATAATATGAAAAGTTCAACCATTTGCAGGCAATTTTCAAAGTGAGTTTCCGTCTCTTTAATATTTGTTAAAGACTTATCTAAAATATTGGAGAAAAAAATCTTTTCAGCAAAAATGTCATAACTAAGAATAGTAAAAATGGAAACCTCCAATCGGCAAATGACTAGATTGTTCAAGTTTTCTCTTCAGTACACCAGGACACCAAGTCTCACGGCGAACAATTGGAATTGTAAAAAATTCCTTCCAAACACTAAGCAAATAATTAAGAAATAAACATTTCGTTAGAAACAAAAAATTGAACCTTTGATAACGAAATATATTATTCTAAATTAATCTATATTATTATTAGATTAGATTCGCGGGCATCCGTTTATTTCACGAAATAAACGGATGGTACTCATATAATCTAATATGTAATATAATGTAGTAACGTTCTAAAATGTTTGTAAAAAGAACAGTTTTTCAAGCTTTAACACGTGCATGACCATGACATTATAACATATAAAAAAATTCCATTTTCGATAATTTTCATAATTTTAACGCGAACCAATTTGTTAGCCGTTATATTTGAAGCAGAAAAATTTACAGTAATTTTTAGCAACACAGTCTTGTGGTTATTTTTTGTTACCATAACTCACACTGAAGATGATTGAAAGTACTTAAGATAATCAAGAATTGAATGATAATAACATCTCTCAACGTTACACCTCATTTCTGACATCCTTCAACTTTAATACGAGAAAAATTTTCCGTGAGTATGAACGGATTTTATTAAAAATAAGCAGATAAAATGTTTGCAATTTATTTAATCTGACATGTCTAAAAGACAATTTGCTGCCTAATTATACAGATTTTCATTTAGAATAATATATTTCGTTATTAAATTTTTATTTTTATGTATTTTTGATTATTTTAAGATATCGTATAAAGATATCTTTCCAACATTTTGAGAATCCAGTGAGAAATTTTTTTGTTTTTGTTTTTGTTTTTTTATCTGGTCATGCTTGATCTCCCAATATTTTTTATAACCATATCGTCCCAAGCAAGGTAGTTTACTGCCACTGGTGCGCAGGGGTTACATAGGAGGTAAGTTATGAGAAAGAGTGACAGGTTATAGGAGGTGTCAGAAAGTGGGTAAGAGAAGGATGAGAATACTCATGAGAGAGAGAGAGAGAGAGAGAGAGAGCGAGAGAGGGTGCAAGTCAGTGAAATAGGAGATGACTATTGACTTTACATTTAAATTCTTAGAGATTGTAGCTCTCGGGGAAGCAAGTAAACGGAAGGGAATGCTACAGGCGGGAAGTGCGAGAAAAGAACCTGATGGAGTAGAATTTGCATTTACATTTTATGGGTTTCACAGTAAAAGAGTGGGACATAGTTGCTAATCTTGTGGCTCGAGTAAATTCATGCATAGGGTGAACCAGAGAGCTAAGTTCATTGGAGCAGAAGCCGTGAAAGTATTTGTAGAAGAGACAATGAGAAGTTTGCTTCCTAGCATTTAATGTCTTTATTTCCTGGTCTTTATATCATTTTTAAAATTAAATTTAATCGATTTCGAAGTAGAAAGAATCAATCATTTAAAAACGGAAAAAAGAACAATAACAAGATCCAAACCACTTGACTCTTGCTGTAGTCAATTCAAATCCTTTTCAACGAGTGTTTTATCCTTGTTAGGCGAGACAAACGCGTTTTCGAGCGATCAACGCGTAATCTTACGCACAGCTGAACGTAGATACATCAGGTGTAAACTGAAACTGTGAGGCGTCCTAGTCATACAATTGCGCGGCTGTCTGCAACCAACCCTGATGGACGGCGTCCGTTATTGATTGAGAAAGAAGAGAATTACTTAAACGGACGAATGAAGATACAATGACTGTTTCGTAGGCTTAAAGTTTTATTATTATTATTACTAGTTTACACGTGTCGGGAAAAATAAAGAAATAATTATTGCATTTGATATCTAGCAAAAACACAATGAAATTAGATGAAAAATTAGATAGATAACAATTATAAAATGTGTTATCGATTTAGTTTCGAGGCAAAAATAGTCTAAAAGTAATTTAAGACAAAGAGTTCACAACAAAGAGGTGGGTGAATCCCCTATCTCTATAGAAAAATGTGCGGGTGGTGTCTCGGAATGAGAAATCTGAGAGTCGAGTTAAAATTTCATAAGGTCCATTGCATTTGCATGCGTACAAAGATCCCTGAGTAAGGTATGAATCCATCTAATCTCCCAAAATAATAAAATAGTAGAGTAGACTGTTCTCTGTGATTGGTAACCAGTCTCGGAAAAGGACACCCCTGAATTCAAAAGCGGTTCGGCAGTAATGCTAGGTATACTGAGAGCTGTATCCCAATACTTTTCGGGGAGTCTAGGCAACTTGAGTGTGTATAGAGTGGACTTTTCTGACACCATAGAAAGGTGTGAGACACAAATGTATCTCCGATGCTTCTTTGTCCACGTATTTTCTGATTATTCTCGTTCTAACTGCCTGGTACTGAGTTGCAATTAAGAATATCACCATTTTCTATTTTGGATCACCTTTTTTTCCTCATCTTTGTTGTAATTTGTACGACATTTCGGCCGTTGTCGCTTGCACCTGAAGAAGGCCGAAGCGTACAACCACCGAAACGTCATACAAATGACTTTTTTTCATTCTAAAGTTTTCTCCCATCATTCTTCATCTGTGTTTTGAAAAGAAAATCACTGCTAAATCTAATGTCTTCAACTAGTGGAAAAATCTTTTGACAGTGTTCCTGATATACAATTATAATAAGCAAAATGTTTAGCTATTGTCAATTCAATATCTTTTGATTTCATAGTTTAAGCCAGTATATTTTCCAATTTTCGGTCTTTCTTTCTGGACTACTCTGGGAGCAAACTGACAAGCAATTTCAGTAAGATAATAAATCTTGATTAAATAAAAAGAAAAATCTGCAATGTTATTGGTCTTGACCTGGCATCTCGGCCTCAGTCACTTTCCAACCGGATAACGAATTTGTCTATAAATATTTTCATGGTTATTGTTCTCTATGGTACCTAAACTTTATGAATTTAAGCGCAGTACTAGATTGGCGGCTATGTCTCATCATTTTACAGTTGAATTGGCTAGATGTACGTTCTCAGCTAATAATTTATTCTATAGCATTTTACGCTTGCGGAATTCTCTTTCGGCTTCTTACTTCCCTGTGAACTTGGTTCTTCAAAAGTTGAAATGCGTTCTTAATTGTTGTTCCTTTATTGTTTTCTCTCCTTAATAGTATTTTTTCTTATGTCTTTTAACACCCAGTAACCTCTGCATCCGAGGGGGCTTTATTGCCTTTCTTTGGCAAAATTATAAAAAAATAAAAAATAAAACAAATCGGTCTTATTAGAACAAATGTGATGTGTGCGAATATTCAACGACTTTATCTGTTTGAAACTTCATGTCCGAGAAAATTATTATTATTATTTAGAAAAAAGTATTGTTTCCGTTCACGTCTGTCTGTCTGTCTGTGGTCAAGATGTTTTAAGATCCACTGACTAGATTTGAATGAAGCTTTTAGGAGTGATTGGCCTAATGACTGGTACGAACTGATTAGATTTTGGGTTCAATTCGATACGGAATAAAGTTGATGATTTATTTGACCATTTTTAAAAAATTTTTTTTACTATTTACTATTATTTTTTGTACAATTCATAATTCATTTTAAATGTGTATATAATATTGAGGGCGGTCGAGTTTTTTGTTTTGTTTTTTCACTCTTGAGAGCGGTCAAGTTCATTGCATTATTCTCGGTTTAATAATCATCTCTTGCTATTCGCTGAGATGATGTCGGTATTTCATTGGCGGAGGTTGTTAGTTTTTGACTGCTCTTGTTTTTATTTATTTTCACTTTCTGTTCTCGACGAAGCTTCCAATGTAAAACAGAAACCACTTTGTTATGTTTTCAATTTTTTGTAAACCTCCTGTGCAATCATGGAACATCTTGATACGACACGTGTAAAAGTTTCATCGGTTTCAATGCACATCTGCATCCTAAATGTCTTTTTTATTCATGAATTTGTTGACTTTTCTCGTTCTAATCATCTGGTTCTGAGTCACAATTAACAATCTTACAGTTTCCTTTTCTGAATCACCTTTTCTTCATCGTTGTTACTCGTTATTTTTTATTTAAAAAAAATCAACTTGGGCTATAGTTTTCTTTTTCGAATTAAGAATATCTTTTCTTTTGTTCTTCATCCTATCACGAAATATCTCTTCTCTTGCTACAACAAATCAGCCGTCATTCCTCATTCTCAGTGGCACATCCACGGAAACTTTCCGCTCACGAACTTTGTAGAAATGACTCCTAACAGATTGCTTCACCGATCACTTCAATTCTAACCTGTTCAGGTCTAGCGTTAACCGTTATTTTCCACACCTATCCGCATAAGCGGTGCCTCTTACTCTGGAACCCCTCTATCTCGAGTGGCTCTGGGGACATGTACAGTGTGAACATCATCGTAAAAAAAAACCAAAAACTTCTATTGCGGCACAAACATCATTTCATTATTATTAATATCATCATCATTTCCCTTGATTTTTGGTGTATAGTCATTTCTTTTCGGGTCCCAACCAGAGACCTAAGGTCAGGAATAGCATCATGACATCTTGCACTGGACATTTTTTGGAAAAAAAGCAAAAGCAAAAACAAAACAAAACAAAAAAAAAAACAACAAAAAAAAAACAAAAAAAACAAAGACCACATTTAACATAGATAAACCTCTTCGTAAGGTGTGAGCTGTAATTGTGAGTACAGTTTTTGGTATTTCTTTAAGGTGTAGGCTTTGTTGATTGTCGGTTTTTAAATAAAATTTATTGATGGTATTTTACTATTAAAATATTTACTATTATATTTTTATACTTTGATAGTATTTTTGTTGGCGGGGTGGGGGCCCATTATTTGCACATATCTGAGACGCTAACAAATGCTATCACCCCAGATCAGAGTGAATTTGAGAACAGCAGTAATTAAGAGTTGGTTACACGCTCCTCAAAACCCTAATCTCCAGATCAGAAGCCTTGCTGCCGGAATGGTGGACCTATGATCAAAAGCAATGAAGAGGTGGTTCCAAAAACCTCCAATCTCCCGATCAGTGCCTTGCTGCCAAAATGTTGGACCTGTGATCAACAGCAATTAAGCGGTGGTTCCAAGCTCCTCAAAACCTCCAATCTCCCGATCAGAGGCCTTGCTGCCGGTATGGTGGACCTGTGACCAACAGCAATTAAAAGGTGGTTTCACGTTCCTCAAAACTTCCAATCCCCCGATTAGAGGCCTTGTTGATGGAAGTAGTTTATCGTTATACTGAGGATTTTTCTTGCCTTGAAGTCAGAACTCTAAACCCACTTTTCTGCATGTTTTTGGACGTTAACACCATTCTTACTTTGTAAATATTTGCCTTATTGCTGCTGGTTTGCTGAGTTTTGTCTTTCACTTATTCATATATTTTTGTCTTCTTTATTTAACTATATATATAATTAATCCACGCTTTATTTTCCACACCTATACACGCTTGTTTAGCTGTATCACAGCTCATGCGTGGCTAGACATCCGATTGCTTTCAGCCGGGATCGAAACCTGTCAATATGAGAGCCTATCCCTAGGTTATCGGCACACGGCTGAGAGAGGAGATTTTAACGTGTTATATATACTCGGTGTATACACACGCCAGGTATAAACAACCCTGACGAGTGAGAACATCATAACGATGTCCTCACGAAGTCGGCATGAATCTGCTAAGTTAAAGAGATAAACTCTTCTCCGCCCCGATATCGAGCACCTTACGATAAAAACCTGCTTGCTAAAATACATTTTATCAGTAAAACCAATGGAAAAAATTACCAACTTAGCGCTAAATACTATCACAATTAAACACTATATATATATATATATATATATATATATATATATACTCTTGTGTTTGTGTGTGTGTTTAGTTTTAATTCTGACTTGTTATTTTCTTTCTTTTGTTATTGTTTATTGGAAACTTTGTCAATTTTATTTGTTGAGCATTTCTACTAATTACATTTAATCTGGGCCAATTACTATATTATTATTATTATTATTATTATTATTATTATTATTATTATTATTGTCAAATTTCGATTTTTGCTTTGGTCACACTACCTACCATGTCTCCTGGAAGACCTAACCAGATAGTGATGAGTTATTATGGCTACATTTCATATTTTGTTTTTATAAGTAAAATAACATCACTAGCGTTACATGGACAACATTCTTGGTGTGTAGGCTGTATTTATCAAGACATCTCTGTATATCTTTTAAAGTTGTGGTTTCTAGGGATTTTATCAGTGTAGTGTTGTGTTCCTTTTTTATCATTCCAAGTGAGCCTACTGTGACTAGTGCGATTCTTGTTTTGAATTTTTACATTTTTTATATTTCGATTTCCAGGTCTTTGTACTTTGATAGTTTTTCGAATTCCTTGGTTACTATGTTACACTCCGCTGGGCAAGCCACGTCAATTAGTAGGTAAGATTTTTAACATTTATGTCTGGCCTATTTGCTTCAATCTTCCTGTCAGTGAATATCATATATAATTGCGATGTCTTTTATTTCCGTAGCCGGTGCTGTTAACACCTTTGTTTTCCAGTGTTTGCACATTGTCCATTGTAAATATGGCCCACTCTACCGTGAGGATTTTTATATTTGGTGCAAGTACGGAATATCTTGACATTAGTTGGCCTATGATTTTCTGATATTTGTCACAGAGCCTGCATTTGAGATCCACGTTATTTTGTAAGATATATGTTTGAAAGTTCTTAGTCAAAAGACTCTGGTCTTACGCTGCAAAAATAAAGCCTTCTGTTTCAGCTTTTAATCCAGACGCTGGATGCGTATTAACTTCATCAACATCGGATACTGGCTATGCTGAGGTTTCTCTTGCCGGGGTTGTTTCCTTTGTCCAATAACTTTATTGGCTTATTTTTCATATTTCTCGCTGCAACAGTTGATTCTTGGGTTCTATTTTGGATTTCTACAGAATCTACTAATTGCAAATTTCGTTTGTATTTACAACCTTTTTAATGATTGAATATTTTCTTTCTATTTGTGTGTCTTTTAACTAATCGTATCATTCAGTCCTATGTTGCTTCCTTGTTTATTATTATTATTATTATTATTATCATTATTATTATTATTGTCTAACACTATATTTTGTTTTCTCTTTTCTCGGATCTACTAAATCCTGTCAATGAGCTGTTTTTTTATTGGTCTAAGTACAAGATTACGTGACAAATCACTTCAGAATGTCTGCTTCTCACCACTCGCATTAGGAATTGTCGATCGTAAAACAAAACCCTGGTTTTATTTGTTTCGTTTTGCTTAACCGTGGCATTTACTGCGAGCAGATCTCATTCTAAATTACGTCTAGTGAGAGTTATCAGTAAGCTTCTTTTCTTTCCTTTTTTAGTAGTTTTTTTTTTAATGGCGCCTATGAATGCAGGGCTCTATTAATGTCGACATTCGTGATAACAGCTGTTTGCTATACTATATAAGCAAAGAAAGTAGTTATTATTCACTGTATTTTTGTTTTTTGTATGTTTTTTTCAGGTAGTCACTCACACACTTCCATCTCCGGCATAGATATATCCTTGACAGGATATATCTATGCCAAATTTACTAAAAATCAGACGTCCATGTTGCTTTAACAAAATATCGTATATTTTATGCGTTCATTTTTCATACATCAGCTCCTTATACAGCTCCAGAAAATAATTGACTCCGCCTGCTATGCTCTCTATTTGAGAGCCAGATCGTACCGAGAATGAAGTATTATTATCTAGGTTAGAGTTGCTCAATGAAGTATTATTATCCGGGTTAGAGTTGCCCAATCATCTCTGGCTTACGACCACAACACGTTAAAACGCCGGTTCCCATGCGATCATCAAAGTTAGGCAACGTCAACACCAAGATGGGCGACCGTTTTGGAATATTTTACCGGAATCGGAGTAAACATTTCTCCTTATTTTAGATGGGAATACTTTCTCGATCCCAGGGATTGCAAACCCGCGGCAGCACCTTTTACATTACAGTAAGAGAGGTAGGCTCGGTGTTATATGGATGACAACGTGACAAAGGCCACATTGACTGGGCAAAAATGTTTGTTCTTGGTCCGTATGTGAAGTAGACTTCCTACATTGAAAACAATCTTCCGTCACATTCTGACTTAGTGCGGAGGCCGGGTAAATATATCAGTTGTTGTAAGCTTGGATGTGTCGGTAATGTAATGGATAATGATTCGTAATTTTTAATCAGAGAGCCGGGTTTCGATTCCCGCTGGGTGCGTTATATACACTTACGCATAGTTACTCACGGGAAAGGTATGAATCCACCTGTTCTCTCCAAACTATGAGTTAATTAGTAAGTATTGTATCACTAACCATTATTATCTATATAAAAACACATTTCCCATAAAATCTTTAGATTTGGGTATTAAATAACCCATAGAGGTTGACTTAATGCTCTACTTTTGATCGGGATATTTGAGGTTGTGAAAAGTTTGGAACCACCTCTTAAAAGCTGTTGTTTCCAGGTTCACCCTAACCCGGGATGTAGCATATGTTAGGAGGTCCCAGCTACAAACAAATAAATTAGGACACAGACAAAAAAAAATTGAAAGTATAAAAGTACATTTTTATAGTAAAAATATCAGCAATGCTTTTTTATATAAAAAAATAACCAGCAATAAATTTAATCTGTGTCTGAAGGCATACAATTAGATTCAAAATATTTAGATTTTGGCGTTAATAACTCATACCAGTTGATATGCCTCTAAACAAAATCAACCAAACAACCAATGTGAAAGAACTGCTTCATGACATTAATCCATACAATATCTTACAATTTATTAAATCAAACTGCATTCCAAAATACAAATTCAACAAAAATACAAAATAAAACGCATATATTACCGCATCTAGTAATTATGCCTACACAAACACAGAAGTTGAGTATCATCTGCCATGTATTCACTTGTGAAAGCATAATAACATAAACCAGAAATAAATTTTATCTGTGTCTGAAGGTATACATCTTGGATTATAACAAAACTACAACATAAAACGCATATATTACCGCATCTAGTAATTATGCCTACACAAACACAGAAGTTGAGAATCATCTGCCATGTATTCACTTGTGAAAGCATAATAACATAAACCAGAAATAAATTTTATCTGTGTCTGAAGGTATACATAAAATTAAAGCAAACAGATATATCAACAAATCGTAAAACGGCGCCCGCTATCACTTTAACAAAGATGCAAAAAAAGCCAAATCCTACTATCGCACACACTTATATAAACAATAAATACACACACACATACATATACTAACACACTTACACACACACACGCACACACACATACTCACTACAATTAACGACAGCAGTAGCAGCGAAAGAAAACCATTTGCTTAAAGGCACGGTCCAACAGCGAACGTGAAATCAAGCTCTCTTATCATTTTGAAGACGAGATTCTGATCTCGAAATATTAATGAATAATAAATAGGTAATACCCAAAACTATCTTTACCTTGCTTTATTATACTAAACGTATTGTGATAGCCTTCAAATACGTACCCTTACACAGAATAACATATATTTTTATTAGTACAAATGTTTCAAGAAAATCAAATTTCGATATTAAATACCCATAAATGAGCTGATATAAGATTAAACAAAACAAATCTAATCAATTGATATCCTGCTAAATAAACAAAAATCCGACCCTAATCAGTCCTCTCTTTGCAGACATGAGGGCGTTCAAAAACGTTTACGCTATCATGTGAGGGATGAATGTTTTCCCACGCTAAAACCCTACTCCCACGGATATAACGTTGCATACATCTCGTTACACTATCGCTATTTCCATAGAATATATTCTGACGCGCTACATTCACTAGTTCCGCTAGTTCGGGCCTTTACAACTAAGCATTAACTACAAGAAAACTGAATGCTTAGTCAATAGTAAAAATTGGAACCCAAAATGCCTTCTAGAAGTCGGGGATACTGAAATGAACCAGAAAATTAAATACCTGGCAAGTGTTCTAACAGGGGACGGAAAGTGCGATACTGAGATCCAAAGGAGTATTGACATAGCCAAGAATGAATTCCAAAGGCTAAATAGAGTATTGAGAGACTGGAAAATTTCATTGGAAACAAAGAAGAAAGTACTGGATTGCTATGCCATGTCTGTCCTTCAATATGACAGCGAATGCTTGACAATCTCATTGAAGATGAAAGAAAAACTTAAAGAAATCTTAATGTGGTTCTACAGAAGAATGCTGCCGATACCATTGACCAAATTTGTTAGCAACGACGAGTTTTCAGAGAGAATGGAAACGAAAAGGAAACTTATACATGGCACCACGAAACGACAGCTGAATTTTCTGAAACATGTAATGAGGAAGGCGGGTTTGGAGAATCTGATACTCACAGGACAAATAGAGGGAAAGAGAGACAGGGGAAAGCAACGCATGACATACTTGATGGGTTTGAACAAATGGAATGATTTCTACGCTGCAACCCTACTCCAACAGATGCAACGTTGCATATCTCTCGCTACACTATCGCTATTTCCATAGAAAGTGTTCTGACGCGCTACAATCGCCAGTTCTGCTAGTTCGGACCTTTACAGCTAAGATCCGCCATGCTATTTACACAAAAGTGAACCATTGCACTTCATTAAGAAGAAAGTTATATTCAGATAGCTTCTTTCTAAGAGTCATTACTTTATGCAAGACTCCCGAGATTATGCTTTTCGATCACTACAATCTTAACCTCTTCTTTTATCTACATTTATTTCCCCTGCTTACGTCTAAGTGACAAACATTTTCAGTAACCCTCTACTTTGAGTGGCCCTTGGGCTTTGCATGGATGTACTTTAATTCATAAAATAAATGCTGGAGTAAACCTCATTTATTACTTCAAAATACGAAAATTTACTTTCATTCATTTGAATGTTGGGGAGTGGCGATAGACAATCACAAACAAAGAATTGTACTAAAAAACAGAAACTACATCACTTGAGGAGAATCAAAAGCGACTTCTGTTAAAATGCAATTCTAAGAGAAAACAATGGCCTAATTAATATGTTGATATTCTACGCTGCGTCAAACAAAAGGTTAGGAAGGAAACCCCATCAATAATGGGAAAAGCGACAACAGCTACTGGACTTGAGAAACATGTTTTCATAGAAAATTGTTTTAAAAGAAAGATTTTATAAATTTCAATCGACAGCAGAACTGGCTGCTCGGTCAATGAATGCCAAATGTTTCCTTATAAGGAGACGGCTAATATTACCATTACTATCACATTAAAAATTTGTTTACCTTTGTTTTTTTTTTTTTTTTTTTTTTTAATCATATCACCCCAAGCAAGGCGGTAACGCCACTGATGTGCAGGGGGCTACATAAGAGTGAGGAGATTAAAAAAGAGAAAACCGGAAACAGCATCCTAAACAGGAAACAAGGGATGAGCCTCTTCACCTGTTCAATAGATGTGGGTGGAGTGTGAACCGGGCGATAGTTTAGTCTGTCTACTCCAATTGAAAGAAAAAAAAACAAAGTGAGAAGATTGGAAAAGAGAAAACCGGAAACCGCATCCTAAACAGGAAACAAGGGATGAGCCTCTTCACTTGTTCAATAGATGTGGGTGGAGTGTGAACCGGGCTTCCTCATGTTTCGCTATTAATATTTATTGTTGTTGGATTTTTTTTTCCTGTGAAATAAAAATTAAATTAATTTCATATTATTTGATAATCCATTATTTGGTATTTTATATTCTTATGTATCCCAATGTAGAGAATGCCATTCTATATCTATATATATCAAAACTTTTTTTCTATCTGTCTCCTCTTCGAAAAAAAAAGTTGTGGTGCAGTGGGTATCGCCTCCGAACGAGAAATCGGAGAGTGAGATTCGAATTCCAGTTGAATTCGTTGCATTCACAGTATTTACATGATTAGGACTTTTGTTTTCATCTTTGTTGCCGTTTGTACGACGTTTCGGCCGTTGTACACTCCGGCCTTCTTCAGCTGCTGGGAATTTTGAACCGAATCCTTTATTACGATCACTGGGGTATATGAACTCCATTCCTTGCGGGAAGCCTCGATTGAAATCATGAGTTATCTACCTCTAACCCTGCAAGTTATTTGTTCACCACTGCTATTGAACTCACAACTCTAAGAGTCAAGTCAGGAACTAACCAACATCTATATCCACTGTGCCATGTGTCCTTAAGGACGTTGCATTCATTTACGTGCAAATTCTCTTGGGAAAGATATTAATCCATCTCTTCTCTCTCCAAATAGTAGGACAGATTGGGTTCTATACCTTGGCTGGCTAACATTCTACCGCAGAAAGTGAAAGCAACCTACAGTGGAAAAATATTCTGACAAGTCAGTCGTGTCTCTTTCAAGATATGATCACCCAAGCGTGTATCACGTATGCCACTTAACTGACTGACTGACTGATCTATCTATCTATCTATCTATCTATCTATCTATCTATCCCAACTTTTTCTCTCTGCACATGCCAACTTTAACCTAATAGTTTTGTTATCTGGTGGGTTAAAACGTTGGATCGTGATTTTGCGAGAAAGTAATTATGAATTCATTGCCAGGAGATCCGAAGGCGAATTGGCATGGCAAAGGACGCGTTCCAGAAGATGAGCAAAATGCTAACACACAGGAAGATCTCAATAGAAACGAAGAAAAGAGTGCTAGACTGCTACGTGATGTCAGTTCTTCAGTACGGCTGTGAATGCTGGACAATATCATCGAAAATGAGGAAAAAACTGGAAGCGGCCGAAATGTGGTTCTACAGAAGGATGCTACGGATATCGTGGACTGAGCATACAAGCAACGACGAAGTGTTAGAAAGAATGGCAACAAAAAGGAAATTGATGCTGAGCATCAGGAAGAGACAACTGAAGTTCCTGGGACATGCAATGAGGAAGGAGAGCCTGGAGAACCTGATACTGACTGGACAGATAGAAGGAAGGAGAGACAGAGGAAGGCAGCGGATAACATATCTGCAGAGTCTGATCAGGTGGATGACGGAACGGGGGTTGCCAGGAGCAACAGGAGCAAACATACTAAGAGCCACAAGGGATAGGGAGACGTGGAGATCCATGATCGCCTACGTCCTGAAGGGACAGGGCACATAGAAGAAGAAGAAGATTATTGTCCCAAAGGTTTTAGGCTAATTCTATAGTTTATAACTCTCATCGCGGTAGCCATGTGGTATGATACATTTCCCCTATTAATGCATCTGTCCTGAATACATTTATTCAGAAGAACTCTACTTGTATTCAGTCTTCATTAAAGCTTACAGTTAGGTAAATACGAATTGTCTCTAACAATTCTACGACAATCCCAACGTGGGATTATTAATACTCGTATGCAGGGCGGCATAGAATATTAAAAAAAAAAAGAATATCCTAATAGCAAATCCCAGAAAAATAACGCCGAGGAATGCGCTAGGGACATTAATTACTATGAAGAGTTTCTACACTCTCTTCATTTGATTGCTTGATTCCTTTATTTGATTTTTAAAGGCTTATCGACCATTTGCGGTTTATTTAAAAACTAACACCGTTCTGGGCATGACTAAATCCAACAGTAAGGCATCTGATTGGGTGGGGGATTTGAGGAGCGTGGAACTGCATCTTAATTGTGGTTGTTCCCAAGTACACCCTGACACCTGTTGGAGTCCCGATTGTGAGCAAACATTTAACCCACAGACTGGTGTCAAAGCACTATGAAAGCAAAATTAATACAAATATATATATATATATATATATATATATATATATATAAGTCATCCACATACAAGCCTGTTTCGCTGTATCGCAGCTCATCAGTGTGGCTAGACGCATCCACTCGCCTCTGGCCGGGATCGAAACTCGACCAATATGGTGTCAGTCGGAGTCTCTATCTCTCTCTCTCTATATATATATATATTGTTTAATTGCTTAGTTTTTGGTCATAATAAAATTAGACCAGTGCACATTTGTATTCAGGCGTTTTGCAATAACTTATTTGCAATAATTTATTGCAAATCACCTGAAGACATCACTCATGGTAGAAACCTTGGTCGCGTAATAACTCGTTACGCGTAATAACTCGTTTACAAATGAATATATATATATATATATATATATATATATATATGTGTGTGTGTGTGTGTGTGTGTGTGTGTGTGAGTGAGATTGTGTGTGTACGTGTATATATATTACTCATAGGCAAAGCTAGAACCCCAAATAGCTTAAGAGATAGATGTAATCTATATTTGACAGATAAAATTGAAATTTTAAAATTTCAATACTAAAATATACTTCTAAATAAATGAAGGGCGATCATGTGTATGTGCCGCCATAGAAATAAGTACAAATTACCATAATTATCCTATTCTTCCAAATAGTCACATTAAGGTTTTTTTTTAAAATTTGGCCAAGCCGTTACTTCCCCACCACTACTAACTCAAGGGTCAATCCACATACCTCCCACTACCAAAAAGGAAGTACGATTAATTTTTTCCCCTAACCCGAACAAGGTGGATGTGCGTTGTGGTGCAGTGGATATCGACTCGGAACGACAAATGGGGAATCCGAGTTCGAATTCCGGTTCAACTCCTTTCATTCACTTACTCACAAATACCCTTGGGAAAGGTATTAATCCGTCTCTTACCTCCAGTTATGGATTAAATAACAGGACAGATTGGGGTTTTGGCTGGCAACTAGTCTACAGCAGAATATAATGGGAACCTGCTGCGGGATAATCATCTGCCCAGCCAGTCATGTCTCTCTTTTAAGACATGATCGCACAAAGCGTGTATCACGTATGACAATTAACTGACTGACTACCCTAATAAAATCAGTAACTCCCAATCTCTTCTTTTATTTAAGCTAACCTCTGGGCTTAGAATTTTTCCTTATTCCTTGTTTATAAAGGGTTGAAGAATGCAGGTTTTTAATGACATGTTGAAAATGGCTATTTCCCCGCTAAGTTTTATCTGAATTTACAAATAAATAAATGATTTATATATATATATATATATATATATATATATATATATATATATATCACGCCGAATATATATATATATATATATATATATATATATATATTTAAGTATCAGCAATATTTTTTTGTAATAAAAATGATTTATATTACCAGCAAATACACTTAAAAAAAAAAAGATATTTCCAGCAAAAAATTACCTGCAATATATTTTTTTATAAATGAAATTACCAATGTTCCCAAGGGAATTAAACTTTCGGAATTAAATGAAGAGTTGATATACTTCCAAAGAAACAAATTAATTAATTTAGGCCTAAATTAGATTGCAAGAAAATTTTTTTTTATTTTTTCATTTTTTATATTTATTTTTTTTTTCATTTTTTGCACGTGAATATTGCATTGTTTTGGAGATAATGCTTTTCCAGGACAAGATGGATTCATATCTTTCCCAAGGGTATTTGCGCGTAAGTGAACGTAACTAATCCGACTGAAATGCATAAATAAGTAAATATAAGAATAAATAATAAATAAAATTAGATCGATAGATGAAAAACTTCATAAAATATACAAGAATATAAAAAAAATCCAATAACTGAAGTACATAAAATATGTTTAAATTTTCTTTTTTTTTATATATATATATATATGAGACTCCATAAATAGGAAACTTGTCAGAGTCGATGATTGAGTGTTCACAGGTCAGCCTCACAAGGAAATCAACTATTGAAGAGCACCCTTCGTCTTTCGTAGAGAAAAGAGACTCATTTCAAAAGGTCGGCGATCATTTTATTTCCAGGTGAACGGTTCAAGTCAATCGTTTTCGACAGGAAGAGGAAACTTCTGTACTGAGGTCATCCTCCACACCAACAGCTTGTTAAATCATGTATATCCCCGATGGCTACGAAGATAATTACCAGGCACGCGAACAACGATGTTAAAAACCATAAAATCCGAAAAACCTCTTGCTCCACAGGTGGAGTGCTTCCACAGGCCTCTCAGTAGGGAACTTGACAGGACACTGGTCGACTAATCGGACGATTTCATTACCTTTTACAAGTTGACAAGTGGTCACTTAATGGAATATGGGAAAGCCCTCGCCACGTGGTCAGTCTTGTGGCACGCGGCTGATTAACCGGGTGTGAGTTAGTGGCTTAAAAACGTGTCTCGTGTTTGTTTAAGTACCCCCTTTTTTTTGTTTTTTAGTGCCAAATTTCGGTAAATTCGTACGAATACAATAGGTATGATTGTTTGGAACTGAAAGAGCGTGACAATACGCAAGAAAACATACCAGATGGACACAATTAAGGGATGGGCGCATATTGTCACTTTCTTTTCCAGTTCACTAATTCTATTCTCCTATCTGGAATATACAAAACACACGTAACTATATCTTTTACTTTTCACCAAGCTGTTCATATCAATCTATATGATTATCGAAAACGTAAATACTAGTATGCTGATTAAGAATTTTCAAAATCGGGGGGAAAAACCCACAATTATCTCGATAATAAATAGATCACTCGTATTTGTAACTCAAAACAGATCGAGACTATTGTCCTTTACACGTTCATGAAATTAAATATGAAAATAACACAAACGATTTATAAATAAACATGTAGATTCGCTACAAAATGAGCATATATAATGAAAAAAAAATGTCCCAAACTTAATAAAAACAAAGTTTTATCGACAAAATCTTTGTGTTATGATTAAGAGGAAAGACCAAAGTAAGTTTTTGATTATTAAACTTTTTTTGATCCATTTGTAATGTTAAAAATTTTAATTAAAAAAGTGTTTTTCTTGGGTGATGATAAATTCGTATGGGAAATATAAACGTCTTTTTGCGGTAAGAAAAAAACATTGATTTGGAAATTCTTGCAAAAATCAGAGAATTGTCGGATTTTATTGAAACTTTCAAGACAAATGAAAGAAAATTATTTAAGAAATGTTCTTTTTAAGAAAATCTTGGTAAAAATATTTTTTGACATCTGTTAAGACCCACTTAATAAATTTTATAGAATTTGGTCAAAATTAATTTTTGTAGAGATTAATGATTAAATTAGTTATAAGGACAAGTCCTTGGTGATTTTAAATCATCAAATTGTTTTGTAAAACAGAAGATCTACCCAGAACCGTACAATGACAAATGCAGTGCAACTGATATATTATTTTGTTAGAAAAACTTTTAATTGTCTGTATGAAGAAGACATATTATGAAAATTTCTGTCTTAAGGAAAAAATGGATGAATAATGATTCGTTAAAATAGCAAAAGATTTCTCCAAAACCTTAAAAAAAGGGTAAGTTTTGTTTGCTGACAGAATCAGGTACCGTATAGCCTCTAACAATTTGGGCTCTCGTGATTACTGGCGGCTCTATAAGAGTGTGCTAAATAAGAGTAAGTCCTCCATCCATCCTCTCTTCAATTTGAGATGTTAATATCTGCTAAAAACGCAGAATATTTTGCTCGTAAAGTCTCTTCTGATTCTACTCTTGACTCGTATGGAGTAATATTGGCCTTATACAGGGTGTCCATAAACTTCGTGTGCACTTTAAAAAATTATCACTTTATTTGTATTTGCGATAGAAATAATTTGTAAAAAGAATTAGAAAAAAGTAAATTTGTATTTGTTAAGGTTTTATTGAAATTTTATTTAAGTTTCCACATGTCCTCCATCATCAGCAATACAAAGGGTAATACAATTTTGCAGTTCACGGAAAACATTTACCAACTGATTTACATTAATACCTGAAATCACATTAGTTATTTTATCTTTCAAATCTTCTAATGAACTAAGTTTGGTTGCATACACAAATGTTTTCACATGAAAAAAAATCTAATGGAATCAAATTTGGTGAACGTAGAGGCCAATAAAATGGTCCACTCCTTCCGATCCATCTGTTAAGAAATTCCTGATTTAAAAGTTGTCTAACACGCAGAGCAAAGTGACAAGGAGCCCCATCTTGTAGAAACATTGTATTATCAAGTTTAATTGTTCAAGCTTTTTTTTACAGATTATTTCTATCACAAATACAAATAAAGTTATAATTTTTTTAAAGTGCACACGGACTTTATGGACACCCTGTATATATAATTCTCCTTAGAACTGAGTCTCTATTGAGTGATATGCATACAACTCCCTCCGTGGTATTTGATATCATCTGGATCCCCACAAAGCTTGTAGACCTGATGGCATCCCTACATTTGTCCTTAAGAAATGTGCTCTTAAACTGGCTCCTGTTTTCTTTAAACCCTGCAATAAATGTCTGACTGCTTCTTAATTTCTGGCAAGTTGAAAAGCCTCCTCTGTAGTTCCAGTTTTTAAGAACTCAATGGAAAGATTAGATTAAATCAATTGCTAGGTCTGTTGCTTGGTAAGTTCACTGTATCGTACTAGACAATATTTCTTGCTAGAATCTATCTTACATATTTATAAATCTACCATTTGCCCATGCAATGAATATTACTGCCACATATGGTCTGGTCCTTAAGCTATATATTTAAAAATTCATGTAGGTACCTCCAAAAAACCGCTGAAAAAACAGCATAGTATGAAGAAAAAAGGCCCCAAACTAAATAAAAACAACTTTTTATTTGCAAAATGTTTATATTATCATTAAGAGGATAGATCAAAGAATTTTTAAATTATTTTTAAGAATTTTTTAATTATTTCTAAGAATTTTTTAATTATTTCTAACAAGTTCGAAATTTTGGTAGAAAATCTTTTTTCTTCCTACATCAGTGCGAGACCTAAATTGACGCACAGGTTATTACGTAAAAAAAAGCGTAATTACGCAATGCACTTTTTTGAGCTTGAAAGACACATTAATTTGGAAATTCTTGCAAAAATCTAATAATGGTCGGATTTTTATGAAAATCTCAGGACTTATTCATAATTGGCGGGTCCAATTTTGAAATAATTATTTTTAGAAAATATTGGTAATTTTTTTTTTTTTTTTACATATGGTACCCCCACCACCACCACCAATTAATTTCCAGAAATGTCTAAAAGTTCCCCAATAAACCTAATATAATTAAATTCAGGAGTCATTGGGGAATGCTAATCAACTGTCTTTTTTTCTTCAATATTAGCCTTCTTTCTAAAAAGTAGGTCCGAATTGCGAAAAATGCAATAACTATGCCAATTTTTATTTGGGTAAACTTTCAATTGCTTTTATGAACAATATAAATAAAGCATATCATTGCTCCGGCTAGGGTATGAACTTAAATTAAAGCATGAAGACTACATTTACTAATCGAAAACTGGAAAACTTAATACAAATAATTAAGCCAATGGATTTTTAAAATAATTAAAACATTTTAATTGTGTACATTTTGATTACCCGGATCTTATTTGTACGGATGACTGTACGTGATATTTATAATTAAAAGGTCACGTGATTCAAGGGCTGTCCTCTCTTACATGAAAAAATAAAATTTATACCAAATTTGTCTTCCATACTTGGCATTTTTTGGCCGGCTACTGTAAATCATATCAATTATCGCCTCTTGATAAGTGTTGACAGATGTAATGATAAGGATACCGTAATTGAGAAACGCTTTTTTAAAAAAATATTTCAAGCAGTAAGCGTGTAATTCTTGTTACTAATCAACTTAAAGTAAGTTTAAATTCGGTAATTTGAAAAAAAAAATGTCTCAGCGAAGTGTATTTTATTTTTGTAAGATTTTTTAAAACTGAGAATTAGCTTCTGTTTACAATCGATGGAAAATGGCGGAAAATTTGAAATTTTTAAAACTTTTTTTAAATTTAGAAAATTTTTGATTTCGATCAATATAATTTCGGTTTAAAATGCACCAGGGTATTTTGCTTACTGGAATTACTAAATTTAATCTTTTGGCTTCCAAGTAAAGCTAAATTTAAAATTTGAATATAAATTATTTATTTTTAAAATTTAAATTTAAATTTAGGTATGGAACAATGAGTGGAGGTACCGAATTAAATCCAAAGACGAATCTACAATGTTATTCGTCATGAACTGGTACTTCGGCTTCAGTCTCTTTCCCACTACTGTAATGTAGCTTCCCTGTGCCTTTTCTGTAAATTCTTTCATAGTAATTCTTCTGTGAACTTTCTTCATTAATTTAAGAGCAGTATTAAATTGGATGGTGCAGTGAATATCGGCTTGAAACGAGCCTAGTTCGAATTTCAGTTGAATTCATTTCATCCACTAGACGCGCAAATATCCTTTGGAAAGGCATCAATCCGTCTCTTCTTCCCCCATAGGTTAAATAGCAGGACAGATTGGGTTCTGTAGCCAGAAAGAAATAGCAACCTACTGTGTGAAAATCTTTTGCCCAGTCAGTCATGAGACATGACCGCCCAAGCGTGTATCACATATGTCTAAATTGGCGGCAAGGACTAATTTTACAGTTGAAATGGCTACATGTAACAGTAAGTTCAGTTCTATGCTAACAGTTTCTTCTCTTACACTTTGGGCTTGTGGAATTCGTGTCCTGTTTCTTACTTCCTAGTCATATCTTGATTATCAAAAATTTAAATGTAATACCAAACGCTATTTTTTAAGTTGTGTTCTTTTCTTGTTCTCTCTCCTTAATAGTATTTTTCTCATGTCCTCTAACATTCAGTAATCTTTAGCGTCTTAGTAGCTGCTTTACGCTGCTTGCAGTGAAATGTTTTCAAAAATGTTATATTAAATGCAAAGTCAATACTCATCTACTAACCACTGGACTCTAGCTCTCTCCCCACCCCTGTATAACCTTCCCTTTCTCTCCACCTATGTATCTGTCATCGCACCTGCTTTCTCAGCTTTCTATTGTTCCTTTCTAACTAGTTTGTACTCCTCACTCTTTTCTAATTAATCTTTTTACATTTATGTAGCCCCCTGCACATCAGTGGCGTTTCCGCCTTGCTCGGGGTGAAATGATTAAAAAAATAAATAAATAAAATAGAAATAAGAAACCTGAAAATTGCGATAGAAGCAAAGAAATGAATGCTGAACTGCTATGTAATATCAATAATCCGATACGGCAGTGAATATTTGATAATTTTCTCATATCTGAAGAGGAGACTTGAGGCAGCAGCTATGTAGTTCTAGAGGAGACTGCTGAGAATTCCATGGACGGAGCAATTGGACAAGGAAGAAGTTTTAAGGAAAAAAAAACACTTTTTGTTTTAAAGAAAAAATAAAGACACTTTTACTTCAGAAAAAAAAACAGTTGAAATTTCTATGACATATAATGAAGAAAGATAACTTAGAGAATTCGACACCCACAAGACGTATTGAAAGCAAGCCAGAAAACAGCGAATAACATTACACTGGGAAGGAAAGACAAATATTTAGAGCTACAAAGGATAGGAACACTATTTACAGTGTCCTCATCTTCATTGCAACGTTTACGACGTTTCGGTTGTTGTACGCTCCGGCCTTCTTCAGGTGCTAGGAATTTCAAATCGAACTCTTTATTACGATCACTGGAGTACATCATTCTCATTCCATGTGCGATGCCAACTCTGGTAGACATCTAGTTATCTCCCTTTAAATTTAACTCTCTAAGTTATTTGTGTTGAACTCACAACTCTTTGGGTGAAGTCACTGAAACTAATCAACGTCTATATCCACTGGGACATGTGGAGGACACCAGCATGTAAATTTCTGGGACTTATAAACTTAATGTTACATTTTTTTACCTAGCACCTGAAGAAAGCCGAAGCGTACAACGACTGAAACGTTGTAAACGGGGCAATGAAGATGAGGAGAAAAGTCTGAACAATGTCAGTCAGTCAGTTAAGTGCATACGGGATACACGCTTGGGCGATCATGTCCCGAAAAGGGACATGACTGACTGGACAGATGATTATTCTACAGTAGGTTGCCATTACTTTCTGCGGTAGATTGGTTGCCAGCCAAGGCTATAGAATCCAAACTGTCTTGTTATTTAACTCGTAACTGGAGGGAAGAGACGGATTAATACCTTTCCCAAGGGTATTTGCGCGTAAGTGAATGCAAGGAATTCAACTGAAATTCGTACTCGGCTCCCCGATTTCTCGTTCCGAGACGATATCCACTGCACCACAAAACTCATTTTAGAAGTACAGACAAATGCTAAAGAATCGGAAGTGGAAGTTGTGAAGAGTCATGATCTCTCGAATTTGGAGGAGAGACACGGCACATAGAAGAATACGGAAGAGTGTAAATGCTTTATGCAAGTTTTTTTTTCTTTAACCACGTGGTAATGTCGGTTCACTTTGCTATTTTTCCATAATGTTACGTTCTTTCAGAACACCGGAGCTCATGACTCTTCATATTCGTTTCTTTTTATTGTTTATACATTTCTATGGATTATTGGGAAAGATATTAAAGTCCTTTGTCTTATTCACTGTTTGCAATTTAGAATAAACCACCCAAGGCTTGGAAACTCAATCTATTCTGCTCTTTACCCCATAGCTAGATGGAGATAAATTGAATCCATATCTTTTTAACAGGCATTTGTGTGAAAGTGAATGCAAAAGACTTGGCCGGAATTTGAACTCGTTTCAACAACTTCGCTTTCCGCGCCTCTTAGCGTTGCACTATATCTTTGTCAAGAGAGAGAGAGAAAGAGAGAGAGAGAGAAAGAGAGAGAGAGAGAGAGAAAGAGAGAGAGAGAGAGAGAAAGAGAGAGAGGAGAGATAGTTATATATAGAGAGAGATAGAAAGAGTGATAAATAGTTAGAGAGAGAGAGAAAGAGAGAAACAAAGAAATAGAGAGAAAGAGAGACAGAGAAAAAGAAAACGTCATGACAGCCGCGCACTTGTTGAATGAATTCGTACCATAACAGAGCCAAAACAAACAAAATAAAAAAAAGGACTACAAATATACATTCTTATCCACCTTCACCCACCGGTGGCGGTATATGTATGTGGTGGTGGTGGTGGTGGGCGCATCGGTATTATCGGGTAAGACGACGTGATCAATTGTGAAAAAGGGGATGAACTCTGTCTATTCAACCTCCGACCAAACACCCCCACTCTCTTAGCAGGGTCGGGGCCGGATAGCGGTGGCAGGGTAATGGTTGCATGTGGATAATAATAATACCTCCAAGGTAAAAAAAAAAAAAATAAATAAATAAAGCAATAAATATAGAGTAAGTAGTTGAGGGTATGGAGAAACGCCTAGTGTTTGCCCTTGTGTCAAGCAGTGTAAGATTTGCAAAGTGTGGTCCCTATTATGAACAATATTTAAAGATTCGATTCCATTCCTCGTGTATCGCTACCAGCTCAATAACTTAAAAATACTTTTCCTCAAAGAAAAGGGTCAGTGGTTAGCATTTGGAGATTTGTAGCTCTTAGGTGTATATCTGTTTCAACTCATCTTCATTATCAATATGATAAGTTGTAAAAATGTTTTCTTCTTGGATTTTAGACAATCAAATATTTTTATGATTTAAAATGGATGATAAAATGAAAAAAAAAAAAACCAATGCGCTGTTTCGTTCCCTAAAACGCCTTCTTCAGCGTTAACACAGCGAAAAATAAATCAATAAATAAATAAACGAAAGATTTGTACTAAACGAAACGATTTGTACTGCAATGTAATCGGTCCAGATTTGGCGATTTCACTTGCGTGATCAACTCATCGACGTGAGTGGCTTCCCTCTGTCTTTTCTACAAATATTTTCATAGCAACTGCTATGAGGAGCGTCTTTTCCTGGTACGTGATTTTAAACGTGCTACTAGATTGGTCCCATCCTTTTACCGTTGAAATTGTTAAATGTAACTTCTGCTCCAACAGTTTGTTTTCTTGCAAGTCCCCTCTGTGGAAATTTCTTCTGTTTACTTACTTCCCTGGTAGCTACAATCTCAAGAAATTTAAATGTAACGTCAAATGCCATCTTCTATCTTCTTGAATCCCATTCATCATTTATCCTTTCTTCAAAACTCCTGTTTCTAGTTTTTCTCTCATTGTAACCCCCTGCGAACTAGTGGCGGTCCCGCTTCGCTTGATTAAAAAAAAAAGACATGTCAGACGCCAGAAATTTGAAAACTGATCGTCTCTATTCAACGTTTCCTCGCCGGTGCATAATTATTATAATGGATTTTTAGATTTTTATTTCACCTCTTGCTGCATATAAGACAGGGTGCCATGTGTAAATTATCAACATTTTTATTTTTAATTTCGCGCATGCGCGTTTTTTTTTCTGATTTTGTCGGCTGCACGGTATAGTAGGTTTATTTGAATACCGTCTGTAAGAAAAAGAGTACCATGTTGCAATTCACACCGCTAGAAATTTAGAAACGACTTGTTGTACTGCTTGATATTCGCTCCGGAAGCTACATTACGAACATTTCAGAGTGTTTTAGAGTCAACCTGAGAACAGTGCAGAAGATTCGGAAAGTGTTGTGTGTTGTATCCAGTCAACATCATGGAGTTTGAAGTGATCACTAGTGATGGTGACGTTATGCCTCCGTTAATCTTTCACCAGAGCATCAGGCTCAACACGGAGACCTACATCAAGTTACCTTGAGGTAGCTTTGTTCTGAGTCAAGGGGGTGATGCTGGAAGTTTCTATGTATGACCACAGGACTCTTCACCATGCCAAACAAGCAGATGAACCCAGTCGTGGCTGTAAGATAATTTCTGAGACCACATCACTCCTTACATCTGGCCAAGTAACTCTCGAGACTGCAACCTCATTTGATTATTATGCGTCGGGAGTAATTGAACGAGAGCCCAACAAAACTCCTTTTAACACAGAAAATGAACTGAAGGCAAAGATTATGGCATCATTCACCAACTTAAACAAGGAGACCGCCCAGAAGAGCAGGTGATGCCAAAATCGTCTGAAGTTATGGCGATGTTATTGGATAGATTTACTCTTTAATTTGTTCAGACATTTTTTGCTAAATATATCCGTTAAAATGAGATGTCAGTGTTATTTTCATTTTTGCGTAATTTAGACGACTATTCAACCATCTTAGACTTTATGTAATTCCATCAGTAAGAACATAATTCGATTAACTCCTTGTCAAGGACAAAACATAGATTTTTTTCATTTTTGTCAATCACTTAAAAAACATTACAACGGCCATGTTTATCCACAAAATTATGAAAAAAAAAAAAACGTTTATAAAGATTTATTATCTACCATTTTATAAAGAACTCAACATGAAAAGAAATCTTTTTATTCACTAATTAAAAATAAAATTAAAAATTTAATAAATATATAAACTATCTTCAATTAAATATTTATTATTTACCATTTTAAAATTAGCAATGAGAATTTTTTTTCCATAATTTTATATCAATGAATTATTAAACAGCATTTGAATAAATATGATTTTCCGGATATAATACATTTTCTTCTCAGATTATTTTATTTCTCAAATTGCTTCTTGTTTTAATTCTTACAATTTTCTTTTTAATCCTAATCTTAAAATCGAAATACCGATACTCCAGCAAATCGAAATACCGATACTCCAGCAAATCGAAATACCGATACTCCAGCAAATCGAAATACCGATACTCCAGCAATTATAGCTTAACTCTTCCTACTTTCTTCTTCTCTTTTTTATGTACCGGTTTCCTTTAGGATGTAAGCGATCATGGTTCTCCACAACTTTCTGCCCACTTACAGCTGTTAATATATTTCGTCTTGATTTTTCTCTCAAACCCTGCACTGTCATTCATTTACTTAGGCATATTAAGTATGTCATGCGCTGTTTTCTCTGTCCGTCTTTCCCTCTATCCGCCCTGTGAGTATTAGATTCTCCAAGCCTTTCTTTCCTCATTGCATATCCCTGAAATTTCAACTGTCTTTTCCTTGTGTTAAGTATAAGTTTCCTTTTTGTTTCAATTCGCTCCAAAATCTCGTCGTTACTCATATGTTCGGTCCATGGTATCCTCAGCTTCCTTCTGTAGAACCACATTTATATTGCTTCGAGTCTCTCTTCCATCTTTGAGGAGATTGTCCAGCATTCGCTGCCATACAAGAGGACAGATATCATGTAACAGTTCAATACTTTTTTTTCTGAAAAACAATTTTGAAAAATGTACTTTTTAAAAAGTTTTAAATGTTGCTAATTAAAAAACAAAAATGTCTGGAAAATCTGCCGGCAGATTACAAAATAAATAAATAAATAAATAAATAATGTTTAGACACCAAATATCTTTTTAGCTAATTTGAGTGAACTGAATCTGAAAATGATCTTACTTTTTCTTGATTAACTATCATTTTTGCTTTACAGAAATGTTTCATTTTTGGAAAAAAAAACATTTTTTTAATTTATTTTCTGCAAATATGATATTGAATGATGACAATATTTTTCAAAGTAAAATCATAGAAAGTTCTCAATTCATATTTAAACCAATATTGGTCTACTTATTGGGAAATACTACTTTTTAGAAAACAATCAGACCATAAGTCTTTAAAAATAACACGATTGAATATACCAAGACCAACAAGTATTTTTATCAAATCATTTAATTAACTAAGGGCAAAAATAAAACCTTCTTGAACATAAGAACTATGGATAAAATGTTACATTTGTGCCTTTTGCTAGGAGTTATTTTTCATTGAGCAACTATAATCAGCAATCCGATTTGACTGACTGAATGATGAAGAAATTTTAATCTTTAATAAAAAAACATCCCTTTTCATATTTATTTCTTTATAAAATGGTAAATGCTATCATTATAAAAGGTAGATAATTATTTATGATCTCGTAAATAAACGTCGCTGAGGGAGTGAACATAATTAAAACAAAAGTGGTGTCAATAGAAGAAATTGTACTTTTGTAAAAAAAAAAAAAATTTTTTTTTTTTGCTGGTAGAAAGATCCATGTTTGCCAATTTCAATTTGAAATTTAGCGTTTTTAAGTTGATTGTAAAAAAGGTGTAGATCCTAGCGAGCAGGAAAGAATTTCAGTTTACATTTTGTGAAGATTTTTATCACTTGTCATATCAGATACCGAGCTGCTAATTCCTGTGTCATCGAAATTGAAAGTTGGCTCACTTTGTCTTACTAGACGTTTTTTCTCGTTAAACGTTTATAAGTCTACCATTCGTTCATGCTTTGAATATTACTACCGTATCTAGTTTGGTGCTCCTATTATGTATTTAGTGATACATATTAAAGGAAAATAAAAAGAAGAATCTGTAACGTATTGGTTCTGACCTGTCCTCACCACTTCAGCCACTTTTCAACCGTCGTAATTTTCTATAAATACTTTCGTGGTAATTGTTTTGCTGAACTTTCTCATTAGTATCATAATTTAACGAATTTAAGCACTTTTAACAGTTGAAACACCCACGTCTATTGAACAGGTTAAGAGGCTCATCCCTTGTTTCCTGTTTAGGATGCGGTTTCCGGCTTTCTCTTTTCCAATCTTTTCACTGTTTTCACTCTTTTCTTTTTTTCAATTGGAGTAGATAGACTAAACTATCGCCCGGTTCACACACCACCTACGTCTATTGAACAGGTGAAGAGGCTCATCCCTTGTTTCCTGTTTAGGATGCGGTTTCCGGTTTTCTCTTTTCCAATCTTTTCACTCTTTTCTTTTTTTAATTTTTTTCAATTGGAGTAGATAGACTGAACTATCGCCCGGTTCACACTCCACCCACGTCTATTGAACACGTGAAGAGGCTCATCCCTTGTTTCCTGTTTAGGATGCGGTTTCCGGTTTTCTCTTTTCCAATCTTTTCACTGTTTTCACTCTTTTCTTTTTTTCAATTGGAGTAGATAGACTGAACTATCGCCCGGTTCACACTCCACCCACGTCTATTGAACACGTGAAGAGGCTCATCCCTTGTTCCCTGGTTAGGATGTTGTTTCCGGCTTTCTCTTTTTCAATCTTTTCACTCTTACGTAGCCCCCTGCACATCAGTGGCGTTACTGCCTTGCTCGGGGTAATATGATTAAAAAATATTAAGAAGAGAGAAGATAAAGACTGACATTGCATTAAAATTTTTGGCGATCCCAGCTGACTGGAAAGCGAGAAACTAGGGAATAGTTTTATTAGCGAAAAGTGTGAGAAAAGGAACTGTTAACATAAAACTTACGCTTACATACAGCCATTTTTTAAAATCATATCACCCCAAGCAAGGCGATAACGCCACTGATGCGCAGGGGGCGACGTAAGAGTGAAAAGATTGAAAAAGAGAAAGCCGGAAACAACATCCTAACCAGGGAACAAGGGATGAGCCTCTTCACGTGTTCAATAGACGTGGGTGGAGTGTGAACCGGGCGATAGTTCAGTCTATCTACTCCAATTGAAAAAAATTAAAAATAATAAACGTGGTCTGTTCTGGTATTGTGCTCTCTCCTTCATAATGTTTTTTTTTTTTTGCATATTCTCTCACGCCTAGTAACCCTTTGCATCTTAGTGGCTTTGTAGCCTTACTTAGGATAAAATGTTTTAAGAAAATGTTATATAAAATTAATTAAATAAAAAATAAACAAATGATATAAAGCAGGCCAACATTACACTGTCTCTAAAAATATATACGTTTATTCAGAATCACTAGGCCATAAAATCACATTTCAACCAACTAATCAGAAACCTGGAAATGAAAAGGAAATTAATATTGAGCATCAGGAATAGACATGCAATGAGGAAGAAGAGCTTGGAGAACCTGATACTAACAGGCCACATAGAAGAGAAAAAGAGACAGAGGAAAGCAGCAGATAACATATTTGAAAGGCCTGAGCAGGTGGATGACAGAACAGAGGTTGCGAGAGAAAAGCGTGCTAAGAGCTACCAGGGATAGGGAGAAGTGGAAGGCCATGATCGCCGACGTCCTGAAAGGCTCATAGAAAAAGAAGAAGAATCAGAAACCGTTCCGACCAGGATACGAACATCACAGTCTAGCAAACGAATCAGAATCAAGATTTATTCCCAACCACGATATAAGGACACGTTCGTTGTTAGATATCCAAAGCTGTGATAATAAAAGAACAGTCAAGAAATGTGAAATGTAAGAACCTGGAAATAAATTTACTATGGTTGATCTAGCGATTAAAGCAATTTCTAAGCATTTTTTAAAATCAAAATTATGTTCAGATTTATTAGTGAGTTACTAACGCATTTAGTCTGTTATTTTGTAAAATGTGATGGACGTATAATAAAAAAAAAGAAACTAAATGAACTCGGCTATACTATATACCCAAAAACATATACTCAAATAAAAAATTAGTATTCTCGGCACACCTTTCCTTCGCACGCATGTGTAGTCGACCCAATATAAACATCTTTTTAGTCTAATGTGTGTCATGGTGCATTGGATATCGGCTCGGGACGAGAAATCGGGAAGCCGAGTTCGAATTCCAGTTGAATTCCTTGCATTCATTTACACGCAAATACCCTTGGGAAAGGTATTAATCCGTCTCTTCGCGGCTGTTATGGATAATATAAAGGACAGATTGGGTTCTATAGCCTTGACTGGCAACCAGTCTACCGCAGAAAGCAATGGCAACCTACTGCGGGATAATCATCTGCCCTGTCAGTGATGTCTCTTTCGAGACATGATCGCCCAAGCGTGTATCACGTATGGCACATAACTGACTGAAGTCCTAAAGAACGAAACGTGTCACATAAAATCATTCTCCCTTTGTCATAATTTTTCTCCTAAAATTGTTCCTAATATACAAAAAATTACAAATCGTATTCCCATATAAATATTCATCAGTATAAATGAGAAAGTCAAAGTTAGGTATTAGGTAACTAAAGTAAGAATAAATGATAATTACATTAAAAAAGCAAAACAATTAAAAGTGTAAAAAACGTTTACTCAGTTTTCTTTATTAGGTTTTGAATTACAATACAAATAAACCTTCATAGTTATTTTTTTTTTATCATGTCACCCCTGATGTGCAGGGGGCTACGTAAGGGATTGGAGAAGAGAAAACCGGAAACCACATCCTAAATAGGGAACAAGGGATGAGCCTCTTCACCCGTTCAATAGACGTGGGTGGAGTGTGAACCGGGCGATAGTTTAGTCTATCTACTCCAATTAATGTCTATCTACCTTGATTTTCACAGTTGATTGGAAAAATATTTATAAACATTCTTAAATATAAAATGTTTTTAAAGCTAGCGACATTTTCACTTCAGTGTATGAATAATTGATGTAAAACAAAATCCTTATATTTATCTTCATAATAGG
>JBBBDQ010000772.1:1332500-1375000 GCA_037127315.1 Ascarosepion bandense | reverse complement strand
AATCAGCATGTTTATACACACAGAAAAACCAAATTTTCTTTGAAAATACTAAGGATCGCTAAGTTGTAGTAAGTTTTTCCATTAATGATTAGTAAATATAGTTTTTACTTAATAACAATATCATCTAACCGCTATAAATTAATATAGAATTTTAAAAGAATTAAAACTTCATAAATTATTCTAATTAAAATTTTAAAAAATATTAAAACAATTCTTAATAAAAATTCATTATTCATCGAAAAAAACAATTCTTAAGACATAATATATCTTATTCACAAAAGCGATTAAAAGCTTTTATAATTAAATAAAGACTTATTTTTCCTGCATTACGATTCAGAGCAGAATTTCTTTCATTTGGGTTCCGGTTTTACAAAAAAATATTGATGATTTAATTTCTCCAAGGACGTGTGCTTATAACTAATATAGATATTAAGCCCTATAAAAAAAAATTCTTGAAATTTCATTAATTGAATTAGGTCAGGTACAATATGTAAAAAAAATATTCTTTTAAATATTTTCTCAAAAAGAAGTTTCTTTAAAATCGGTCAATTATCTGATTTTCACAAGAATTTCTAAATCAATATGTTTTTCGCCGCAAAAATATGTTAAATTTGCTCCTTTGGTCTTTCCTTTTAATAAAAACAAAAAGTTTTTGATGATAAAACGTTTGTTTTTATTAAGTTTGGGGCATTTTTCATCATCTATGTTCATTTTTTAGCAGAACTTTCGAAGGAGTATCTAAAAGGTAAGGTACAAATATTAATTACTGAAACATGTTTAGTCATCTTCTGTGTCATGTGCCTTCTGAACGTGAATGATTACGGTTCACCCACACTCCATATTCCTTATGGTTTTAAACAATATTTGCCAATTCCTCCCAATTTCCTTTTCTGACATCCATTCACACAAACACAGTTTCTTTCTGCCAGTATTGACTTTACTATGTTCGGTGATTCTCCAAGTTCTCTTTTCATATTATGCACCCAAGAATTTTCTGCTGGCGCTTTCACTTCTTCCTTCATATTTCTTAGTTGCGTATATATTCCGTCCATGGTATTCTCAGCATCATTCTATAGAACCACAGTATCGTTCCATAGAACCACATTTCAGTGGCTTCTTCTTCGTCTGTGAAGAGATTGTCCATCATTCATATCGGAGGACTAATATTACATAAAAGCTCAGTATTCTTTTCTTTGTTTCTAACGAATGTTTTCTTTTTTCTGTGGAGAATTACCTCGGAGATCTAAGAGAGCTAGTGTAGAGTAGTCTAAATGTACGAACGAATTGCTAGCGAGACCGTCCAAGCATCGACACTGGAATGACGAGGCGCATGCGTCAGTAAGTCAAATCGAGACTGGCAGTGTACCTAATATGCAAATTATCTGGCTTGGCAAGAACATATAAAAAAGCTAGTTTTTTGTTGAATGGATATTCGGAATTTCTGCCTTAAGCGGAGTCCATGTCAGTGTGTGTTAAATCAGAATTCATTGTGAGGCTGTTTCCTGTGTCTGTGTTGCAGAATCCAAGGTTTTCTGCTACAATTTCTTAATATACTGCTTAGCTTTTGGCTATGTTAAAATGCACCTTCGGATTTAAGTGTTACACTTTCCGTCGTCTGTTAAAGTACTTTCCAGATATTTAAATTGTTGTATGTGTTTGATTTTGGTACACATATTGCAGTTAACTATCGAATTCCACTCCTAACACCAAAAGCGTATGTTGAGATAGTGTAATGGTGAGAAAACTTATCTCGACCAATCAATTATGACTGAGTAGTGAGTTCGATCTTCACTGGATGCCTCACACCTTCGGTCTTGTTCCACATCGAACCTCATTTTCCTCAAGTTTCCTAATCACCTGTGAGGAAATTGGCCAACATTCACTGCCATATTTTTTTAATCGTTTCGCCCCAAGCAAGACGGTACCGCCATTGATGCACAGGGGGCTACATAACAGTAAAAGCTTAGTCAGGAAGAGAGTGGAGAGAAAGACGAATCAGTTACAGGGGGTGTCGGAGAAAGAGCGAGGGAAGGATGGGAATACAGGTGTGAAAACATTTATGAAGGTAGAGAGAAAGAAAAAAACAAAATATACGGGGTGATGTAGAAAGAACTGGAGTCAGGTGGATAAGAGATGGGTATTGACATTACATTTAAACTCTCGGAGGTTGTAGTCGTCAGGAAAGCAAGTATATGAAGTTTGACAGCCGGGAAGTGCGAGAAAAGAAGCTGATGAAGCAGAATTAAATTTGGGTGATCTAACTGTCAATGGGTCGACTGAAGTTCAGCACTCTTAGTTTCTAACGAAATTTTGGCAAACGTACCCGCAATAAGACGGACTATCAAAAGGACGGGTTTTTGCATGACACCGCCTTTTAACCAACCTTCGGCAATGTTTATTGTATTAAAAAGTGTCTATTAATGCCTTTTAATAAATTTTTCTCATAATAAATTGCTTTCTGGTATATAAAATATTATACCAACACCCACGTCTTAAAAAAAAATTACATAACTTAAAACGTGAATATCTGAGTAACAATAAAATTAACAATAAAATGTTTATTTATCAATATTCGAACAAGGTATTGAAAGGGATGTAGATTTTATAACCGATTTTACAAATCTTCAGAAATTTTCAATCAGCGCACCACCTGTGACACGACGCACAAATCGGTAGTCCAATCGGTAGTCCAAACACATTGTAGCATGTCTTGCCTAATAATCTCTAGCGCCTTTGAATTTTTGTGCCATATTCAAATCTGCTCTCTAGATGGTTCTTGAATTTTCTCGAAAGTACGCACTCTTCTTTGATTCTGTTCTAGAATGTTCTGACACATTAAATGCTTTTTTATTTCTGGCGACCGTCATTCTTCACCCTGAAAACAAGAAAAAATTTAAACATTTAACTTAGCTTTTACGCATTTTCTTAGAATTTGATATCATTTGAGAGAGAATGGATTATGTTATTAGATTACAAAAATATGTTAATTTTTTCCCGTCTCTATAATGTTTAAATGAAATCATCCCTCATTCTCTTCAGTATTCCACATTATGTAACTGCCTTAAATGTTTAACTTATATATATATATTTCATTTTTAAGCGAGTTATTTTGCTACCCGCGTTTTTAGCATGAGTGGTGCCTTCAGGCGATTTTTAATAGCTTATTAAAGATCGCTTAAAGAAATGAGTAGAGGTTTCATGTATAGGATTGGATTTTCAGTTTTTTCTAAAGTCTACTTCAACGCTATTCTTCTAACGTCCCTGCATAAACTTTAAATTTTAGTTATTTTATTTCTCAATAGAAGTAGGAAGGTTTGACTTTATTTTGCTTCTTGTTTAGGATTGGGTTTCCGGTTCCTTACATTGTCTTCTCATTTTCCTTTACTCTCAGTAGCCTCTTACGTCTTCGTACCCTTATCGCTTTTCTTGGGTATGAATTGATATATATATATATATATATATATATATATATATATATATATATATATATACCATTTTTAAACGAGTTATTTCGCTACCCGGTTTTTTACCATGAGTGGTGTATTCAGGCGATTTTTAATAACTGATTTTACCGTTTACCATTTTTCTTTTTAAGAACGCTCTTGTAACGGTGTTTTATTTGAACGTTCACGTGGCAGGGAATTTATGAACAAGTAATTTTAAAATTAAAACGGATTATGGCGTTTTCATCCATGGTTGTATGATCCTTAGAGGTATTTTTCTTCTTCTCTTTTTCTTTATCTTTTTCTTCTTGGCACAGTCTACAGTTCTTTCCACCGTTGTAAGGCTTGGCTGTTTTTACAATGCTCCACAGTATATATATATATATATATATATATACATATATATATATATATATATATATATATATATATATATATACTTAAAATTTGTGTATTTAGGCTGCAAATTTCTATTAGACATGTTAGATTAAATAAATTGAAAACATTGTGTCTGCATATTTTTAATAAGATCCATTCATACTCACGTATAATCTTTCGCGTATTATGATTGAAAGATGTCAGAAATGAGCTATAACGTTGACAGATGTTATTATCAATAATTTCTCAAGGTACGCAAGTACTTTCAATCATCTATTTCCGAGATCATCTTCAGAGGTGTGAGTTATGGTAACAAAAAATATCCGCAAAACTGTGTTGCTAAAAATTACTGTAAATCTTTTTTTTTTCTGCTTCAAATATAACGGTTGACAAATTGCTAGAATGTGAGAATTATCCAAAATGGAATTTTTTTATATGTTGTAAATACCCTTAGGAAAGGTATTAATCCGTCTATTCCTTCCAGTTATGGGTTAAATAACAGGACAGATTGGGTTCTATAGCCTTGGTCGGCAACCAGTCTACCGCAAAAAGCAATGGCAACCTACTGCGGGATAATCTTCTGCCCAGTCAGTCATGTCTCTTTCGAGACATAATCGCCCAAGCGTGTATCACGTATGGCACTTAACTGACTGAATGTCATGGTCATGCACGTGTTAAAGCATGAAAAACTGTTCTTTTTACAAACATTCTGTTAGCATTTCTATGATGTTTTTTAGTGTTTTAACATGGTATATTATCGTAACCTTCATTCTCAGCTATTTCATTGGCAAGTCGCGATTCATGATAGTCGCGTTTACCATAATACTAAATTAAATCATTCGCATACTTCCAATAGTTTTTACTATTAATAATAATAATATTAATGAGTTTGTATTTAATAAAACAAGATCTAGATTTAAGATTCAAATGCTAAGCAGGTCCTGAGCATGACGGTAAACTGCATCCGGCAACAAGGCCTCTGATTGAGAGGTTGTGAAGAGCATGGAACTACCTTTTAATTGCTGTTGTTGTCAGGTCCACCCTGATCCGGAGTGGCAGCACCTGTTAGGGTCCCAGCTACGGGCAAATAGTTAGCACCCAAATTGGGGTCAAAACACTCTGAAAGTATAAAAAATACACTTTTATAGAAATATATACATAAAAATAAACTTTAATAGAAAAATATACATTTTTGAATGAAAAATATTACCAACAATACATTTTTAAAGAAAAAAAATTATTCTCAGCAAAACATTTTTAAATACAAAACTAGAAGACATTTTCAGTTTTCTGAAATGAAAAAAAAATAAAAACAAAAAATTAATTAAAATTTAACTAAATCAACTTTCTCACTGAACATTAAAAAAATACCTTAAAACCCGACTTTTTTGGCAGTAAATAACCCACAGAGGTTGATATGCCGTTAAACAAAACTCAAACCTCAAAATCAAATGCTAAGCACTGACTCATTGATTTTGTTACAAATAAAAAATGACTCAAATTTACAAACATAGCTTAGCACACACGGAAAAGCGAATCCAAAACAAAACTCGTGAAATTTCACACCTTGATGCGAAATGTTTTTCGGCCAATAGAAAACTAGGAAACATCTAAAAACAAAAATCAAATAATCTTCAGTTGTCAATTGTCAAATTGTTTAGACTTGAAGCGAACTCGCCAAAAGTACTGCAATGAAACAAACCTAAAATTCCTCCAAGTAAAACCTTCACAAATACTCGAATATATAAAGGAAGCTGGTTTCTATAACAAAATCTAGAAAAGATTGGAATAACCACAAATATAGCAAGCTATATACCTCCATGAAGCTGCCTACTTCAACCACTTCAAGACGCCTACCCAAACCAAGAAGCACATTTAAATCAAGATTCTTTCAAAGTCACTCATAATCATTTTCGTTATATAATGACCACTAAGGTTGGAATGCTGTTAAACAAATCAATCAATCAATCAATTATCAGAAACAAATTTTGTTACGGACCCTTTTAGCAAAAAGACGTGAAGTTTGTTCGTCGTTCAATGGAAAAGCCAGAATCACATCCGGGAGTGAATTCCCAAATGACCTTTTTGAGCCCCACAAACGAAACATAAAATGGAGCAAGCTCGACTGTCCCCAGAGAGAAGATGACGAGCATAAATAACAGGTCATTTGACAAACGTCAAGTGATCGTTATTATTATCTATATCTTTCTTTCTCACCTCCTTCCTTTTCATTGTTCACCCGTCTGTCTCTTTTTATACTTGATAACCGAACAGAACCCTTTAAAGATAACTTCAAAGACATTCCTACCCAATGATAACACTCATACATACATATACACATATGTTCCTGCCTGCGTACACATAAACTCATTGTTGCAAGGACTACTACGAACTCTTGATACAATTACTATTGTTTCTCATGTACGTTTAACTTCTGTCAATTCATGTTATTCTTTTCTATTAATAAATTTCTATTTAAACATACAAAAGGGATACTTTTATTCTTCCACTAATCCACCTTTTCATAACCTTCTGGTAATTCTGGATAAAACCTCAAGTTGTGAGGTTGTCGGCTATGTTTTTGAATTGGCCTTGTACCAGACATTACTGACCGTCCCTATTGCTACAGGTTCATAGATTGTCTTTAGACGTGTACAAGAAGTCAGCATTGTCGCAAAGCTTTGTATGAACGAAAATACTTTTCATACACTTTATGTAATACGTGAAATTCTAACTCAGGGTTTAAAAAATGAATATGTGAAACACAATATTACGATATTATTATATGGCAATCTGTCACAGCGTTTGTCAAGTAATTAAACGAGACGAGAGCAAAAGAAAAAGATATAGAACAAAAGCGATAGATGGATAGAAAGAGAGAGAGAGAGAGAGGGGGGTAGAGAGAGAAAGAGAGAAAAAGAAAGAGAGAGAGAGAGAGCGGAAGGGAAGAAATAGAAAGAGAAAAAAGAAAGAGGGGAGATCGATGTCATATCATATTTCTAGTGAAGTCCTAAATCAAAAAACGAGAGTGAAATTCAAATCTAATAGATAAACAGTGACGTAAAAATATAGATAGATAGATAGATAGATAGAGAGAGAGAGAGAGAGAGAGAGAGAGAGAGGAAGAGAGAGAGAGAGGAAGAGAGAGAGGTGTAAAAAAATAAAAATAAAGTGAGATGAAGATTGAGGCAGATAAAAAAAAACCCGCTGGAAAAAAATCAAAGGAAAAGAAACGATGAGGAAAGAGGCGTAAATCAACCAGAAGCAACTGCTCGTAACTCTACCTCTTAGCGCAAACGCAGCAGCATCACGTGACCTACATTGTAGGCAGGCCACAAGAGAGAGGCCTACAACGCATGCGCAACAATGACAGCGGCGACAAGGGAGTGTAGCTTGGTCAGTGTTCGAGTTCAGACAGACATACCACACAATTAAAACTGGCGTAACTCAATCTTCCTAAACCATATTTTGTCTGATATGGTCCAGCGCAGGATAAGTTTATTGAACAACAATAAGTGTCCAGCAAACTGCATCCCTTATATCGGTTGTTTAATCGATTGGGCAATGATTTCAATACTCAGTGAATGCTCTATATAATTGGCCTTGTGGTAGACTCGCCCGGTTCACACTCCACCCACGTTTATTGTACAGGTGTAGAGGCTCATCTCTTGTTCCCTGTTTAGGATGTGGTTTCTGGCTTTCTCTTTTCCAAATCTTTTCACTCTCACGTAGCCTCCTGCACATCAGTGGCGTTACCGCCTTGCTTGGGGTGATATGATTAAAAAAAAAAAAAGACTAAGCATATCTGTGTAAATCCTGAATAAGTCTTTTGTATGTTTATGAAAGAGTTTGTGTATATTATTATTTACTGTACTCACCTAGTGTGGATTGAACTAATTATAAAGTCCAGTTCCCGTGCGATTACAGGTGTTCGTCAAGCTTAGTCAGAACTAAGGTGTGTGACCGCTTGATAATACCAGGTATTGTAACCTTGGATGTATGGCTGGTATAATGGATAACGACTCGTAATTGTTAATCCGATAGCCGATTTCCAATTCCATTTGGGTTCGTTATATTCACTATGAATTCCCACCCTTCCCAGCTATGAGTTCATTAGTAGGACTTGTATCAGTAAGATATATCATTATCGTCGAAAAATATTATAATCTAAAAAGGGTTAATATCAATCAATCTCCCTATTCAATCAGCAAGATTGGCCTATTGACAACAACAACAACAACAACACACATATATATATAATTGCCTGTATATATATATATATATATATATATATATATATATATAGAGAGAGAGAGAGGTAATTATGTCAAATCCTTAAACGGAGGGGATAATCCAGATAGAACGAATTAATATTAATCATTAAAGAGATTGATCCATACAGAGACCCCGATGTGTCCTATGATGATGCGTTGAGTTTTTCCTCCAGACAGACAGACAGACAGTAAGACAGACAGTGAGAGAGAGAGAGAGAGAGAGAGAGAGAGAGAGAGAGTAATTATGTCAAATCCTTAAACGGAGGGGATAATCCAGATAGAACTAATTAATATTAATCATTAAAGAGATTGATCCATACAGAGACCCCGATGTGTCCTATGATGATGCGTTGAGTTTTCCTCCAGACAGACAGACAGACAGTAAGACAGACAGTGAGAGAGAGAGAGAGAGAGAGAGAGAGAGTGAGAGAGAGAGAGAGGTAATTATGTCAAATCCTTAAACGGAGGGGATAATCCAGATAGAACTAATTAATATTAATCATTAAAGTGATTGATCCATACAGAGACCCCGATGTGTCCTATGATGATGCGTTGAGTTTTTCCTCCAGACAGACAGACAGTAAGACAGACAGAGAGAGAGAGAGAGAGAGAGAGAGAGAGAGAGAGAGAGAGAGAGAGGGTAATTATGTCAAATCCTTAAACGGAGGGGATAATCCAGATAGAACTAATTAATATTAATCATTAAAGTGATTGATCCAGACAGAAACCCCGATGTGTCCTATGATGATGCGTTGAGTTTTTCCTCCAGACAGACAGACAGACAGACAGTAAGACAGACAGAGAGAGAGAGAGAGAGAGAGAGAGAGAGAGTAATTATGTCAAATCCTTAAACGGAGGGGATAATCCAGATAGAACGAATTAATATTAATCATTAAAGAGATTGATCCATACAAAGACCCCGATGTGTCCTATGATGATGCGTTGAGTTTTTCCTCCAGACAGACAGACAGACAGACAGTAAGACAGACAGTGAGAGAGTGAGAGAGAGAGAGAGGGGGGGGGGAAGGGGGGGGGTAATTATGTCAAATCCTTAAACGGAGGGGATAATCCAGATAGAACTAATTAATATTAATCATTAAAGAGATTGATCCATACAGAGACCCCGATGTGTCCTATGATGATGCGTTGAGTTTTTCCTCCAGACAGACAGACAGTGAGAGAGAGAGAGAGAGAGAGAGAGAGATAGAGAGAGAGAGAGAGAGAGAAATGAAGTCTATGAGAGATCGGGATACAGAAAGAGTGCCATGGTATATATATATATATATATATATATATATACGTGAAAAGATCACAAGATCGCCAAGACCTACCGCGGTTTCGCACAACGGCTCGTCAGGGCAAAGGCAGACCAAGGATGAATCAAATAAATAGACACACCGAGCAAAGACTAACAAACCAGCGTACCCAACTGGGGAAGGGGAGGTTCGAGGGAAAAAAAAAAATATCCGGAGATACAGTATGGTCAGAGACACTAAGCAAGAAATTTTGTTTTATGAAATCTACACCTATTCAGTATTTATATATATATACTACCGGCCATAATTATTAGGCCAACCCAATTTTTTTAAAAGAAATGATGTTTTTCATACTATTTTTAGTACTTATTGCCAAGCGGATAATTCTAAATGAAAATAGAATGGTTCTTTTGTTATTATTACTTTGCAAAATTTTACAAGGCAAGGGAGCAAAGATGAACTCGTCCGAATCAGCTTAAATTTTTTTCATTCTTTCATTCATGAAACTGAAATATAGGTAATTATTAAATATTTATAAATTCATTTGATGCAAATGTTATTCTGCATTATTAACAAAAGAACCATTTTATTTTCATTTACAATTATTCATTTGGCAATAAATACTAAAATATAGTATGAAATACATAATTTTTTTAAAACACGTCGTCTAATAATTATATATATATGTATATATATATATTGAGAGAGAGAGAGAGAGAGGGAGAAAGAGGGTTATATATATATATATATATATATATATATATATATAGATAGATAGATAGATAGATAGATAGATAGATAGATAGATATTTATTTCACAGTTCTAAGATTTTAAAATCTAAAAGTTAAATTAAGTTAAATTGAGATGTAGTGTGGCTATGTCGTGACATTTATCGCATTTTTATTACATGGGCGGATCTCACGCTGGGCTGTGTTTGGTATGGTTAGTGGGATTTCAACTTTTGCTGGGTTATTTAATATCGGGAAATGTTATTTAAAAAATATGCAACATTTTCATACGAAACTGAGCAGATAAGAACATTCCGAGGAATTTATGACAAGAACAGTTTCACTTAAAAGCACTGTTCAGACCTTGCTTGATCGACAAAGCTTCTTCGAAACCGAGTCGGTTAGAACACGTCGTATCTGAGGACGGACTCCTTCTGCCCTGGAGGACGCAAGTTCATATCCTGCCGGAGAGTGCATTAAACATTTCTAGAATATTCAGGCCAGTAGACGCAAATAAATAGATATATTGTTGAATAAATAAACGGATTGCCTTCTTAAATATGAGTATCCACGAAAAATAAGGTTTAAACAGACAAAAATCTATCGGATTAATAAATAAAATCCCATTACTTCTCTATAATAAAAGTATTTGGATCATGAATAAGTTCTCGCTGTTTTCCAATAGATGGCGTTCCTAAAACTGTGATGGCAACGCATCTATAAGCAAATTTGAAATTCATTGTATGTCATTTTGCCAAAGTGTAAAGAGCTTTGTTTTTCACAGCGTAAAACATGTCGGATTTCGTTCAAAAGAAATTTGCAGCTGAAGCACGCAGAACACTTGATGATACTTACGGCGACAATTCTCTGTCGGAAACAATATGCAGAAATTGGTTTAGAGGCTTAAAAAATAATGATTTTGATGTTGAAGATAAAGAACGCTCTGAAGGCCTGAAAAGTTTGAAGAGGAAGAATTGGAGAGATTACTTTATAAAGATTGATGTCAGGCGCAAGCTGAACTTGCTGAATCATTTAAAGTTGATTACACAACAGTTTCGAAATGTTTGAAAGCATTAGAAATGATTTAAAAAATAGTTTTCCAATGGAGATTAATCACATCTATGTAATTATAGTTATTATGATATCGCCTGTCAAAATTATGTAAGTCAAACTGATTTCAAAACCTAAATTAAAATCTAATTTTACTGATATAGGCTCCAAATATTGCCCGCCGGTATGTAGTCTCTGTAGCGCAGCGGATAGCGCGCTGGACTTCTAATCCAGAGGTCGCGGGTTCGAATCCCGTCAGAGATGAAGGACTTATTTTTTAAATATATCATCGGTGCTTGTGGTACAGTGGATATCGGCTCGGAACGAGAAACCGGGGAGCCGAGTTCGAATTCCAGTTGAATCCATTGTATTCACTTACGCGCAAATACCCTTGGGAAAGGTATTAATCCGTCTCTTCCTTCCAGTTATTGGTTAAATAGCAGGGCAGATTGGCTTCTGTAGCCTTAGTCGGCAACCAGTCTTCCGCAGAAAGCAATGGCAACCTACTGCGGGATAATCTTCTGCCCAGTCAGTCATGTCTCTTTCGAGACATGATCGCCCAAGCGTGTATCACGTATGGCACTTGACTGACTGACTAGTAAAGAAAAACTCATTTTCTGGTATCATATCAATCTGATTTCAAATGTTGCTACGAGTCGATAACAGCATCGGCAATTATGGTTAACTATTAAGCGTCATCTAAAAAGACTGGTTGTTGGTGATAACCAGACTATCAACAGATTTACCCACCTTGACGCATACCCACTTCCAAGAATAGATGGTGTTGTCTATGAGATTTCTCAGTTCAAGTATTATCTGTATTTGCAAGGAATTTTACAGTCCAACGTTATTAAAAAAAAATCTGTAGCTGAAGCACACAGAATTCTTGTTGAGACTTACAGCGACCATGTTCTGTCGAAAACAGCATGCAGTGATTGGTTTAGACGCTTGAAAAATAATGATTTTGATGTTGAAAACAATGTTCTGGCGCACCGAAAAAGTTTGAAGAGGAAGAATTGGAGAGTTTATTTTATAAAGATTGATGTCAAGCTGAAGTTGCAGAATCATTTAAAGTTGATTACACAACAATTTCGAAATGGTTGAAAGCATTAGAAATGATTCAAAAGGAAAGATATTAGTTTTCCAATGGAGATTAATCACGCCTATGTAATTATAATTGTTATGACATCGCCTGTCAAAATTATGTAAGTCAGATTGATTTCAAAAACTAGGTTAAAATCTAATTTTACTCATATAGGTTCCAAATATAACTTGCGGTATGTAGTCTCTGTAGCGCAGTGGATAGCGCGCTGGACTTCTAATCCAGAGGTCGCGGGTTCGAATCCCGTCAGAGATGAATGCATTTTTTTTTTAAATATATCATCGGTACTAGTAAAGAAAAACTTATTTTCTGGTATCATATCAATCTGATTACAAATATTGCTTCGAGTTGATAACAACATCGGCAATTATGGTTAACTATTAAGCGTCATCTAAAAAGACTGGTTGTTGGTGATAACCAGACTATCAACAGATTTACCCACCTTGAAGCATACCCACTTCCAAGAATAGATGGTGTTGTCTATGAGATTTCTCGGTTCAAGTATTATATGTATTTGCAAGGAATTTTACAGTCCAATGTTATTTAAAAAAATCTGTAGCTGAAGCATACAGAATTCTTGTTGAGACTTACAGCGACCATGTTCTGTCGAAAACAACATGAAGTGATTGGTTTAGACGCTTGAAAAATAATGATTTTGATGTTGAAGATAATGTTCTGGCGCACAGAAAAAGTTTGAAGAGGAAGAATTGGAGAGATTATTTTATAAAGACTGATGTCAGGCGCAAGCTGAACTTGCAGAATCATTTAAAGTTGATTACACAACAGTTTCGAAAGGTTTGAAAGCATTAGAAATTATTCAAAACCAACGACATTGGGTGCCGTCGAGTTGAAGTCGAGAGACGTCGTATTGTCATGTGTGAATAGTTGATTCAACGGGAGAAAAGGAAATATTTTTTGCATAGTATCGTCACCGGCGATGAAAAGTGGATACACTACGATAACTCTAAGCGTAGAAGATCGTGGGGTAAGCCGGGCATCAACATCGGCGGCAAAGCTTAATATCCATGGTTTGAAACTTCTGCTCTGCATTTGGTGAAATCCGGTGGGTGTAGTTTATTATGAGCTAGTCAAACCGAACGAAACCATCACGGGAAATCACTATCGACTACAGTTCACGCGTTTGAGCCAAGCATTGAAGAAAAAAAGCAAGAACTATACGAGGAGAGACACGACAAAGTGATTTTGTAACATGTCAATGCTAAGCCACATATTGCAAAACGGGTGAGAACCTAGTTGGAAACTCTTAAACAGAAAATCCTACCCCACCCACCGTATTCATCAAACATTGCTGTGTCTGATTATCACTTGTTCCTATTGATGGCACATTTCTTGGCTGAGCAGTACTTTCATTCTTATGAAGATGCCAAAAAATGTGTTGATTCGTAGCTGACCTCAAAATTTGTGTCTTTTTTCCGACCTGGAATACAAATGCTGCCAGAAAGATTAGACAAAGTAGTGGCTAGCGATGTACAATACTTTCAGTGATAAGTTTCTTACTAATTTCTGTAAATAAAACATTACTTTTTCTCAGCGAGATCTTATTCAAGGTCCTAATATATTATTATTTGCAGGAAGCTGATAAATATTATAAAGCTTTAAATCATTCCAGATATGAAGCATATTCGAAACATAAAATTTTTTTAATACAAAGAAAATTACTAAAAATTTTAACTCATTTTTTGCATGAACTATACATGAAATAACCTGCTTAGTTATAATTACCTGTTGCTAAAAAAGAGAATTGTCCTGGGTATGACAGTAAACTGTTCCGGCAGCAAGGCCTCTGATTGGAAGGTTGTGAGGAGCATGGAACCGCCTCTTAATTGCTGTTGTCCCCAGGTTTACCCTGACCCGGGGTGGTGGCATCTGTTAGGGTCCCAGCTATGGGCAAATAGTTAACCCCCAAACTGGATTCAAAACCCTATGAGAGTATAAAAATACACTTTTATAGAAATATATGCATAGAAATAGACATTTATAGAAAAATATACATTATTGAAGGAAAAATATTACCAATAATATATTTTTGAAGGAAAAAAATGATTACCATAACACATTTTTGAAGGAAAAAAAATTACTGCCATAATACATTTTTGAAGAAAAAATATTATTACTAACAATACATTTTTGAATACAAAACTGGAAGACATCTTCAGTTTTTCTAAAATAAATAAATATAAATTTTTCATCAAAATCTGACTAAATCAATCTTCTCACTACAACCGAACATTAAAAAGATACCTTGAAGCCCCACCTTTTTGGCATTAAATAACCCACAGAGGTTGATATACTATTAAACAAAACTTAAACTTAAAAAGAGAATAGAGTGGTAGATTTGGTGAAGATCAAACGCTAAAGCAATGGTTTTAGTTGGTAGTTTACTCACCAACGGCTTACGGTAGCTGCACATTTAAGTGACTGACCAAAGAATGAAATATGCAGGCTGTGTGATGCAACTAGGTTACCGAATAATGAAGCATATGTGATTTCAATGATGTTCCATTTGTCCGGCCCTTTGACTATCACATCTCTCTTCTCATCTTTTCTCTCCGGCCGATTTGTTTGCCATATGCAGACAACGATCGTGATTAGAATCCAATTAATGAAGTGTGTGCGTGTGTTGTCTTTTCGTGTGCTTTCCACACACCTCGATCAGTAGCAAATGATCTGTAATTGTTTGTTTTCGATTTTTAAAAAATATACATGTATATATATATATTTTTTTTTTACAGGAAACCATATCTGTCTGTCTGTGGCTGAACAGATTGGTCATGTCAGCAGGGCACTAAGTGTTGCACTCAGGTTCCTTGTCTCTACTTTCATCACAACGGCTAACATTATTGTCATTAGTGCTGGCGAAATCGGAGAAGCGTAATTAATGGGAACTACTGCATGACTACCTCAGCGTGATGCTAGTTTGGAATTTTTTTTTCATCTTGCATGGACATCGACATAAACAATTTGACCATGGAAACTTCAGTGATTAAGCGGTTTGCAGATGGAAAGTGGAAACTGCTTCAACTATAAAGTTATGTTTTAGAAAGGACTAATCATACGACAGTTAAGAGTAAATTTGGGGTATATTAACATATCTTGGTTTTTGCTCGGTGGTGGGGCATACATATTGGTCAAGTCTTTTCCTCCATGACAAACAATGAATGATACCCTACAGCAAAAACAATATAGGAAAAAAATGAAACTCAATTGGTTTCTTCTGTCCCACCCGTCATATTCACCAGTTTTATTTTATTTATTCGGTAATTGATATTTAAGTGTATTCGTTTTTGAATGGGCATATAAATTTTACTAGCAGTATAGACCGGCGTTGCTCGGGTGTAATGAAAGCTTTACATCTAATCCATGGTCCTGGAGCTCAGACTCAGCCTAAAGAATATTTGTGTGAAGTTTGGTGAGAATCGGATAAAAATTGTTGATTTGTATAAAGGACATACAGACAGATAAACAGACACACACACACACACAAACATCTTGCTATATATATATATATGTATGTATGTATGTATGATCGATTTTCTGCACTATTGTAAGAACTGCAACCTTGAAACTTCTGAATATCGTTTCTTATGTCTTTGTCTATGAGTGTATCAAATTTGATTAAAACCGGACCACTCCTTCTCTAACCCAATTTTTTCGATTATCGATTTTCGATATTTATCAGGGGTACCTCGACACAAAACCTAGCTAAGAACACTCGCAGACGCTTATAGTACAACTGTGTAAATTTTCAAGAAAATCTTTTCAGCCGTTTCTGAACGTAACGGACAAACACACAGTTACACACATACAGACAAAGTTCCATTTATAAATAAGTTTAGATGTGCGCTGTGGTGAAGTGGATATCGAACGAAAAGTGCCGATTTCGAATTCTAGTTAAATTCGTAGCATTCACTTACGCGCAAATACCTTTAGGAAAGGTATGAAACCGTTTCTTCTCCCTCCATCTCTGGAAAGAAATGATAATCTACTGCGGTAAAATTTTCTGCCCAGTCGAAACATGATCGACTAGACAGTCTAGCCAAGATGTCGACTTGCACGCATATCTCGTCACATTTCTCGTCACACATGAATTGAGGCTATTTTTAATTTTTTGTTGATCTAGTCGTATAACGAAGTAACCTTCTTACAAATAAAAAGAACAAAAAAAAAACTTGAATTATTCCTGACTGTTTTTCTTTCCATATAATTTTTCTTTCAATATATCTTTACTCATAAGCCAAATGAAAATGATTATAATAAAACCATCCTCCCTATTGTAATAAAGACCATTATATATATATATATATATATATATATTGTTGCTAAATATAACAGGCAATGTTTAATCATGAGCCGTTCTAAACATTTTATTTTGGCTTTAATTTCAGGAGAAAATAAAGATAAAATTTGTCCAACATTTGGATATTTATTTATTATGCTGGTTCTAAGGTTCCGGCTCACATGAGACATCTTCAGAGAGGTTACAGGGACGTTACTCTAACATCCACCATCAAAGATGATATTATCTTGTGCTGACATAAAACATTGCTAGGCGACGATAACAATCACCGAATAGCAGACGCAGTTCGTAAATTTGAAATGCTATTCTATGACGTCATCCTGCGTGAGCGACCAAAATGTTAACAGAACCATATGCCTAAATGCAATGTAATGTGTTGTGACCAGATTGAAAAGTGATTTTATTAAGTGTGGATTGCTTTGATTTAATGTGGATGGCCTCTAATATCTAAAGGTTCTTTTTATTTTTTTTTATTGTGTGTATGTTTGAGTATTATTTCGTGCCTATAACATCTCTGAAGGCGGTTCAAGTGAGCCGAAAGCTTAGAACCAGCATAATAAAAAATATCCAAATGGACAATTTTTGTCTTTATTTTTATTTGAAAATTAATGCCAAAATACGATGTTTAGAACGGCTCATGATTTAACATAATAGACACTCATTTTCTGTTCTATTTAACAATATATGTTTACAAAAGTATCTGGTGCCTCGGTACTCCAAAGCTTAAACCCTTTAGAGACGATAAAACTTTATAATATAAACAACCTTCTTCCATCAAATTTTACCTATTCCATACCACAATCTGTGATAAATTTTAAAGTTTTATAGAAGAAAATGATTTCCTAAGTTTACAATTAAGGGTAAATATACAAAATTAGATTAATAATAAAAACTGAGTTTAAATACAAACATATTGTATAGTTGTACAAATAAACAATAAAGATAGGTCCAATAAATGGTAACTACTATTCCCACTTCATCGCATCTAATCCTATTCCTCCCCACCCTTAAACTTCCTTAATCTTCCCTTTTACTAAACCCGAAGAAAAAAATCCATACATTAGGCCATAAAAAGCTATACCCTATCTTCTAATGTTAAACCTGTCTACAAAATTGCCGACACGTTCATTAATCAACTCTATTCCCTACCCATTCCCATCTTTTCAAAATTTTAACGGACAGTTTACAAAACTTATTCCCTTGTCGCTAACCCCCACCTACATCCTACACACAACTTGCCAAATATAAGAAAAGAGACTTTCCATTCTTTTCCAAACCACCTGATGAGACATTGTCATTTCAATGTCTAAACAAAATGTTTACTTTGTAGTGGATAAAAATTTGTACATGTTCTAAACTATAATATATATATATATATATATATATATATATATATATATATATATATATTACTGTGCCCACTGATTCAATTGCGACAACTTTCCGGCTTGGGCGTTGACTTGCGTCGAGCTAGGAGTTCACTGCGCAGCTATAGCTATAGAGCTCAATCTGCCCCACTGTGCTAGATTGTCTTTGACCCTACAAGAAGGTCCATCCATCCATCCTTTGACAAGTCTTGTTTTTAATCCTGCTGCGTGTTACTCGACCCTTTCTCGTCAGAACAGCCTGGTAGTAGAACCGGTTCACTAGAGTGACTTGATAAAACATATCTAGTTTCTTTGGGAGTCGAGAGTTCAGTTCCGGAGTCGAGTCATGGGGGAAGAGATAAACAAGAGACAAAAAACAAGAGAAAATTAATTGATACGAGATATTCCCTAAGCATGGAAATTGGAATGTAAGCAACGTTCTCCCGCCACACACACAGACGAGCGCGCGCACGAGCATGTGTGTGTGTGCTAGTAGGATTTTGAATACTAACAAAAGCTTGATAAATCAGACGAGGTGGAAAACTATTTTTTAGTGATTTCGCGTTTCGCATTCACTAGATACGCTTCCTCGAGTCAAAACGAAAGAAATCCGTGTTAGTTAAACAGCTTTCGACAAGTCAAGAAAAACTGAACTGGAACTTCAACAAAATAACATCTTATCGACTTCTGCAAACAGCATTTGATCAAAATCGGATCGTCTATGTCGAACTATAAATAACATGAGCAGAATCCTAATCACAGAATTATATTCTTTTATTTCAACCGAAGGATGTTAGCCTAACAAACACTAAAGATTTAATATTAAAGCACACACACACACACACACACACACACACACACACACACACACACACACACACACACACAGCGCCAATTTGGTCGGGTTTCAATCCTGGGTAAAAAGAAATCGGATGTCTAATCGTACTGATGAGCTGTGATACAGCGAAACAGACCTGTCTGCGGATTACTATATATATATATATATGTTCAAACAATTCATTTCAAATTGTCGGTTGTTTATAACCAAGTTTCGTTAAAATTCGTTAATTTCCGTAACATGTTTACATTTGTTGACATTACGATACATTTAAGATCAGATATGATTGTTTGCGATGAATCGAAAATTGTGTTATATAGGCTTGATAAAAACCTCTTTTTGACTGGAAGCTATTTGCGGTCGAGAGGTCTAAAACGTTCCCTGATCATATGGTATCTTCCCCTATGTAATTAGGGGTCGCAGGTTCGAATCCTGCCGAATGGTGCACATTTTATCGTAAATAATCAGGCCGGTAGATATAAATATATAATACTGTTTAATTAAAAAAAAAAAACAGAATATCTACTAAAATACGAGTATCGATAAAAAATAATGTTCAAACAATTCATTTCAAATTGTGGGTTGTTTATAACCAAGTTTCGTTAATTTCCATATATATATGTATAAAGGTGTAATGGGTAAATTGTCGTCATTTTATTTTTTTTTAATTCCGCGCATGCGCATTGTTCGCTTTTGATTTTGTTGACTACACAGTATAGTAGGGTCAGTTGGTCATCGCCTGTGAAAAAGAAAGCATCATGAGGCAGTTCACTCTACCAGAAATTTCCAAATGTCATTTCCAAACGGCTTGACATTCGCGTCGAAAGCTCCAGTAGGAACATTCCAGAGTGTTTGGGAACTTGGGAGAAAAGAACCTCTGAATTTGATGGCGAGTGTCTCTGCCTCAACACTTAAGCCTACGTCAAGTGCCTTGGCGAGGTAGTGCTGTTCTAAGTCAAGAGGGTGGTTGCTGTAAGACCCTATTTCTGGTAACAGGACTCTGCACACAAGCAGGAGAACAAATCATAACTGTCAGACAATGTCTGCGACCACACCACCCCTTATATCTGGTTACATAATTGCACATTCTACAACCTCCATGATTACTGTGTGTGGGGCACAGTTGAACGAGAAACCAACAAAACAGTTTTTAATACCAAAAATGAAATGAAGGCAAGGATTATGGCAGCATTCACCAACTTAAACAAGGAGACCGTCCAGAAGAGTTGTCTGTAGCCTTTGGTTGAAGCCAATTTGAAGATATTTTTGTATAATCTTTGTCAATATATTTGTCAAAATGAGATATCAGTGTCACTTTTATTCTTGTGTCATTTAAATGACAATTCATATAAGAAGTAAGAATCTCTCGGATTTGGATCTGTTCTAAATAACTTTCATCGTTAGTACCTTTCTTTAAACTATATATATATATATTTGTTTTCCACTTGAGTGAACTATATATATATATATATATATATATATATATATATATATATATATATATATTATGCTCTCATTACGATTGAGCTCTCTAAAGAAGAAAATTTTAAAACAGTTTCCACTTCTGCGATACATGCGTGACTCTTCAGCATTGAATTGAGTTCTTTCGGAGACTGGCATGTGTATACACTGCTTATATACAAGACGTTAAAATTTCCTTTCTCTGATTCCATGCACCTATGGCTTAGTGGATAGCAACTCCGACTGACACCAAATCGATCGAGTTTTAGTCCCGGCCAGAAGTAAGTGGATGTGTCTAGCACACTGATGAGCTGTAATACAGCGAAACAGGCTTGTATGTGGATGACTAATATATATATATATATATATATATATATATATATATATATATATATATATATATATATATATAAGTTTCAATGTCTGAAAGAAAGCACTCGTGGAAATAGAAGAAATAAGAATCCGAATAAAATCCACAAGCTCTGCAGGATGGATTCTCCCTTTCTCGACGTTAATAAAACCTTTCAAAAATGGAATCAGTTTGCGACAGAACGACATATGCTATCAACTTCGTGCATCGCTTCATCTCATATCTTTCCGTCGCACTGCCCTTTTGATCATGGGTCGCTGCCGAGGAACTCTTATTACCCTACCACTGTGCGTCACGCCAACCTGACTACGTTCATGGCATTTTAGAGTAGGCACTGTCTATTGGTCACTCAAGTGGAAAACAAATATGCCAGGATTTTGTCAGTTCCATGGCCACGTGCAAAAGCAACGATCGTCTCTACATGAGTTCTTGTGGCTGAACTGGAGCAGAAAGAGGTGACAGAACGGTGACTGAGATTTAAAAACAACAACAATAAAGACAATAGGCGTAGTAATAATTGGAATAATAAATACATTTCTTCTAAAAAAAAGCCAGAGAATCTATCAACTGAATGTTTACATGACAAACAACGTCTTCATCTTTGTTGATATCATCACAACGTTTCGACCGTTGGGTCCAAGGGCCTTCTTCAGGTGTTTGTTGATCCGGGTAAACATCAGGAAATTTCGAACCATTGTATTGTTTTCGTCCCGCTTTGCATTATAAGGGATATCACGTCTTGCTTTATTTTTTGTTTCTACCGCGCCTGATTTGGACACAGAGATTGAACTCTCAATTACTATATCAAACATACCTGAAACAGTGCTTTAATCATCTAGGCCAGGGGTTCCTAATCTTTTTTGAGTCATTGCCCCTTTTTAGATGGAAAATTTTTTTCCATCACCAACCTATACAGTAAATACTCAAAAGCATACCAAAATTGTTAGTAAAAGTTTGTTACCTATTCATCAACTGAATTTATGATGTAGCAAAAAATACATCGAGGTGACGATGAATTATGCAGCTGTGATGATGCTACTGAGTCAGGTGTGCCATAAGAAATACATGCTTGAGTAATCATGTCTCTATGAACTATGAACACAGCCACAACATGCTGACCGTGTTCGCAAATTTAAAAAAAAATTCCATCACTATAGATCAGTCATGCCATGTGTGATATACGTTTGGGTGATCATGTCTCGAAAGAGACATGACTGACTACCCAAAAGATTTTCCCGCAGTAGGTTGCCAATTCTTTCTGCGGTAGACTTGTTACCAGTCAAGTCTATAGAACCCAACCTACCCTGCTATTAACCCATAATTGGAGGGAAAAGAGATGGGTTAATGCCTTTCCCACGGGTATTTGCGCGTAAGTGAATGCAACGAATTCAACTGGAATTCGAAATCGGCTCTCCGATTTCACATTCCAAGCTGCTGGTACAACCGATTACAAAAAAAGAAAAAAAAAAAAGAAGGAAAACAAATTTGACCATTTAAAACTATATTTATGATTAAAGTTAGTTTAATGGTTAGGGTTAGTGTTGAAAGTTTTGAGAGAAAATTAAACGACTTTTGGTCATAATTATAAAATTACAAAGAAAATACATTACTAGCAACGAATAAAAAGTTCACGAATATTTTTTTTGTTTTTCTTAAAAAAGACTTTTAGAAGTCTATAGAATAACAAAAAGAACATATCTCACAATTTCGAATATTTGAAATAATTATTTGCTTTGACGATATTTAAGAGGCGGCGTTTTCCTTCTAAATTACTTAAAATATCATCCCGCGTCTTATATGTGAAGTTGAAACCGCCCGTATGTTAATTTTATTTCTAACAGTCACTAGCGCTGGCTATAATGTTACCTCACGCAATCTCTCCTACCTACCTTGACATAATAAAAATATTATTTGCTCAAACGACAGTATGCTTTTATAATTGTCTTCGTCCCACCCTTCGTTAGCTCGCACGAGCGTTACGTCTTGTCAATACTTCATAAATAATGGACTATTCCGTTTTGATCGCTTAAGAAAACAAACGACATAATCAAGTCGATACTTAGTTTCAGTGGATAAACGAAAGAAAGACTGGAAACGTTAGTTTCGGTGAAATGGAAAAAGTTGTTAGTTCTAAATCTTTTCATTTGTACCCCCTTACTTCTTGAAATATTGATTGCTATTCATGATTGTTATTGCAACCTTTTGTTAAAATTATTAAGCGCAAGTATTTAGCGATGCGATAGGGGAATTTGTACGGATATTTTTTGCCGTAGAACTCGCCATGAGCTTATTCAATCATAAACTGAAGATTTATTTGAATGTTAAAATAAGAAAATCGTGAAAAACTAGTCATTATTATTATTATTATTATTATTATTATTATTATTATTATTATTATTAGTGATGCGCTGAGGATTGGTAATATTTTCTCATTCTTACGGCCAACTTTTTGATTGTATGCCCCTAAGACTCAAGTGGGAGGTGCCTATAGGTCCCCGTACTGAGAAATCTGGGAAAGGAAGACATTTTAAATATGCAAAAACAGATAAAACATGAAATAAAAAAACTTTATTCAAATTAAATAAAAAGTAAATTTTTACCTCATTGATTGGATGCTCTCCCGATATGGACCTCGGGGGCCGTCGTACTCTCTGCAACCCCCTTTCGGGACGCTACTGATTATTATTACGTGAGAAAACAGAATGCTAACAAAATGGCGTTCGGTGTAAATATAGGAAAGCTCAATATGCTTATCATAGCAACCAGTCTGGTCAGGACACATAAATCACATCCACACTTGAACGATAAGCTGACAGATTTTGGTAAAAGCATCGCACAACGTTACGGGGTTTGTATCGAACAATTTTGAATATTTTAAGGACCAGTTTCGTGGCCTTCATGAATTTTCGAAACCGATCATCCGTGACTAGGCACATTACTCAGTCGGTATATTCATTAAGATTGTAGTGTAATGAGAAATGGGAGAACCGAGTTTAAATTCCTTACGAGCAAATATCCCCGGAAAAGGCATTAATTCATCTCTTCTCTCTCTAGCGCGGATGTGCGTTGTGGCGCAGTGGATATGGGCTCGGAACGAGAAATCGGGGAACCGAGTTCGAATTCCAGTTGAATTCCTTGCATTCACTTACCCTTGGGAAAGGTATTAATCCGTCTCTTCCCTCCAGTTATGGATTAAACAATAGGACAGATTGGGTTCTATAGCCTTGGTCGGCAACCAGTCTACCGCAGAAAGCAATGGCAACCTACTGTGGGATAATCTTCTGCCCAGTCAGTCATGTCTCTTTCGAGGCATGATCGCCCAAGCGTGTATCGCGCATGGCACTTAACTGACTGACTGACTCTCTCTAGCTATGGGTTGAATTGCAGGAAAGATTGGGTTCCATAGCCTTGGTTGGCAACCAGTCTACAAAAGAAAGAAATGGTAACCTTCTGCGGGAAAATCTTCTTCCTTGTCAGTCTTTTGATATATGATCGCCCAGGCGTATATCAGGCATGACAATTAACTGGTTGACCGATATTTGGAACACTTCCGTTGTTGTACTACAGAGGATCCTATCAAAAGTAAAATAGCAAACGCCCATGAGAAATAAACGTCAGCTAAGAGTTTGTGTGTTTTACTTCTTTTTTTTTATCATTTCATCCCAAGACAGATGATAAAAGCCACCAAACTGAAAGCGATAGAAACAAAAAAGGACTATAAAAGAACTGAATTTAAGAAAACAGATAACGATTGCCATTGCATTTAAATCTTTGACTGAAAAGCAGGAAGCTGGACGAGTGTTTCACAAGCGAGAGTTGCGGGAGAAGAAACTATTAGCATTACGGTTATAACTGGCAATTTTAAAATTTTATGATACCTAACTGCCAATCTAGTACTGCGCTTAAATTCTTGAGTACAAATGAAGAAATCTCATTAGAACAATTACTGCGAAAATATTTTCAGAGAAATCCAGTTAAACTAAGTTACGACGGCGGAAAATTGGCTAAAGCCGAGATACCAGGTAAGGACAAATAACGTTGCGGATTGTTCTTTGGATTTAGTAAAAAATCTCTCCTGACCATACATGGCAGCAATATTTGATGCACAGTAGATTACATAGGCTTATAAAGGTGCAAGAGATATTCTAGGGTGGAGGGTTGTTAAGCAGGATAAACCGACTTCTCTCACAACAGACCTAGCAGTTAGTTCAATGTAGTAATTCCATAGTATGTCAGTGGAAAATGTGACATTGAGAAATGAGTTACTCTCCCCGTGGTTAGCATCAGTCATGCAGATATAAAGAAAAAATTAACCTTCTTCTTCTTCTTCTTCTTCTATGTGCCCTGTCCCTTCAGGACGTAGGCGATCATGGATTTCCACGTCTCCCTATCCCTTGTGGCTCTTAGTATGTTTGCTCCTGTTGCTCCTGGCAACCCCCGTTCCGTCATCCACCTGATCAGACTCTGCAGATATGTTATCCGCTGCCTTCCTCTGTCTCTCCTTCCTTCTATCTGACCAGTCAGTATCAGGTTCTCCAGGCTCTCCTTCCTCATTGCATGTCCCAGGAACTTCAGTTGTCTCTTCCTGATGCTCAGCATCAATTTCCTTTTTGTTGCCATTCTTTCTAACACTTCGTCGTTGCTTGTATGCTCAGTCCACGATATCCGTAGCATCCTTCTGTAGAACCACATTTCGGCCGCTTCCAGTTTTTTCCTTATTTTCGATGATATTGTCCAGCATTCACAGCCGTACTGAAGCACTGACATCACGTAGCAGTCTAGCACTCTTTTCTTCGTTTCTATTGAGATCTTCCTGTGTGTTAGTATTTTGCTCATCTTCTGGAACGCGTCCTTTGCCATGCCAATTCGCCTTCGGGTCTCCGTGTCGCACTTTCCATCTCCTGTTAGAACACTTCCTAGGTACTTAAATTCTTGGACTTGTTTGATTCTGTTATCCCCTACCTGTATTTGGCATTTTGGGTTGTATCTTTTGCTGATGACCATGCACTCAGTTTTCTTAAAGTTTATTTGTAGTCCCTTCTTGTCACTCTCCACTGCTACTTTCTGTATGAGATCTTGCAGTTTCCTTTCCGTGTCCGCAATCAGTACTTATGCGAATTAAAAATAATAAGATAATTAAGACATCCGGGGGTACATGATTCTTGGAACGAGAACAATCAACCCTTGTGATCGAAATAAAGGGTTCAGTTTGAAATTCTAATCCTCTTAAGGTCTGAGTGTACAACGGCCGAAACGTCGTGAATATGTCAACAAAGATGAGAACAACAGTCCGAACATTTGTAAATAATGTAAATAATTACAATACAATAACTCATCTCAAAGATTTAGAGAAATATTGAAGGTGAATATCGCAACAAAGATGAGGACAATAGGCCGAACAATGTAAATAGTGTAAATAATTACAATACCTCGTCACAGAAATATAGACAATTAAAATAAATCTCTCCTCGGATTCATAAGCCACAAACGATTTCTTTTACAGATAATCGTAATGCTCTTTCACTTTCAAACTTTGATTTAAAAAATGAGAGAATGTTTATTTGTGAAATAAATTTAAATAGAAGTTCTGTAGTTAAATCGAGAATTAAATATAATATCAAATTGAATTTTTTAAAATGTAAAAGTTTTCTTGAAACTTTTGTTTTAGTATTAATTGAAAGCTAAATGATTAAATTTACTATTTCCCGTAAGCAAAATACTCTGTGGTATTTCAAACAGAAACTATATTGATTGAAATCTAAAATTTTGAGATTTCTTTTTAATTTTTCAATTTTTCGGCCATTTTTGAGCGATCGATACATTTATTAACAAAAGTTAATTCTCGGTTTTGAAAACCTTGCAAAAATAAAATATATACCTGTAACACATTATTTTTGGAACATTAGCAAATTTAATGGGAAATGAATCTGATTTACACAAGTATTATTTATTTATAGCATAAAATTAAGAATAAAACAATTTTTTAAGTACAGTGTTGATGTTTTTTACCTTTCCTCGTATTTGAGATGTGACGACAGCTTGGACAAATGCGAAATAAGATAACTGTATGGCGGCCGAAATTTATAATATTGTCCAAATATTTTTCCTTTAAGGGGAAGAAACCATGAAACACATAACCTTTAATGTTCACACAGAAACAAAACATTTTACAAAAGAAAAACTTCAAAGACACAAAAAAATTAAAAATTAGTTAAAAAATAGGATGGCTCGTTGATTTGTATTAACCTTTTTAACTTTCGATTAGTAAATATAGTCTTCATTTAATAACTTAATAACCTAACGTCTACAAATCTTTGAAATATTTAAAAAATATTTTTGAAACTATAAATTATTAAAGAAAAACATGTAAACAATTCTTTTAAAATTTCATTGTTAATCGAAAAAATGTTTTCTTCAGTCTATAATGTCCTTAATATTTATTAAAGCAATTAAAAGCTTATCTAATTAAATAATGTCATCGTTTGTTGCATTTTATTTTAATATTGGGAGCAGATTTTTAGCAAAAGGGCTAAATGGTTTTAAAAAATAATAAATGATTTATATTCCCCAATGAGTTCTGTGTTTAACTAATAAAGCCAATTTTGCCTACAAAATTTAATTTAATGAATTTACGTGAAGATGAGAGGAAACGTAATTTTTTAATAAATCCTGAAATTTTCATCAAAATTTGATAATTATTTTATTTTTGCAAGAATTTCCAAGTTAATGTGTTTTCACCGGAAGAATAAACTGAGTTACGAAATATTACATTTTCCATTGTAAAATCAAAATAAGATTTTTTACCAAAATTCCGAACGTGTTAGAAAGAGTTTAAAAAAAAAAAAATTAAAAAATAATTAAAGAATACTTTGATTTTTTTTATTTTTCCTCTTAATAATAAACATTTTGATAGAAAAAGTTCGTTTTTATTAGGTTTGGGGCCCTGTTTTCTTCATACTACGCAGTTTTTTCAGCGATTCAGTGGAGGTATGTATTTCAATGGGGTCGAATTCTTACGCCAAATTTCTTACTACTATCTGTAGAACGAAAATAATAATGACCTATTGTCTTTTGTTTATTATCAGTTCACGTATTAAACTGAAACTAGTATAAATTTGTAAATAACATCATATCAATTCCGGAATGATTCATCAGAAAGAGATAAAGAAAGTAAGGTTGGCTTCGAATACTTTTTCGAACAGTTATAATCGCAAAAATTGTGATGTCTATTTCACGATTGTGTTAACGATCGATGTCCGAACCCACTCCCGGTAATATAAAGCTAACTTTCGAAAACTAATTCTCAACGCCGAATTTTTGAAAATTGGTACAATACAATTTCTACTCCTTCTCTTTTTTCTCATACAAAATTAACCATAAAATAGATATCTATATCATCCACTCTTTCTTTATTTCTTTCTCTCTCTCTCTCTCTCTCTCTCTCTATATATATATATATATATATATATATAGCCTCTGACGAGTGGACGCAGTGATTGCTGGAGTGTCTATCTACAAGTCGTGATGCTGTAAACAACAACAGTTATTTTATATTTGTATTCATTCACTCTCTCTCTCTCTCTCATCTCTCACCCCCCCCATATATATATATATATATATATATATATATGCTCAGGCAAGTAGACGCAGTGATTACTGGAGAGTCCATCTACGAAGCGTGATGTTGAAAATATCCCAAATCAGCTAAGAGACAAATTTTATATTCGTATTAATTCGCTCTCTCTCCACACACACACACACACACACACACACATATATATATATATATATATATATATATATAATTTTCTATTTTCTTGCATTCCCTTTTTCTTTTATTCTTTCTTCAATACCCCTGTACCCAGTCTTTTCTCTCGTTGTTACCCCCCTGCGCACTAGTGACGGTTTCACCTTGCTTGTGGAGGTGGGGAATGATTAAATAAATAAATAAATAAAGTCGAATACATTTATATATTAATATTAATGAAAACAAAAAGACTCTTTTCTTTACTTACGAATTTCGTCCTATAATAGACTTTATCAAGACAATTTTTGTACCAAGTACACCCTTGTGCAAATTAATCAAAACAACTATTTTAGTTTGCTTTCTTTCACCACACAATCAGTTTTATATCCATTGGAGTGACAGGGTGTAATCTATTTCTACTTTTTCTTTTTGGTCATTTGCAGTTGTGTGCAGTAATATGAATTTATTTTCGTGGTGTTTGATGAAATTTGTTTGGTGTTGAAAAATATTGCTTCAACCGTGATTGCCACAGATTTTTATCCCACCCGGACATTGTTGTCTGACGATTAGTTGTTCCACGGCCATTGTCTGCAATGGATCTTAATACAAGGAATTTTAACGCTGCACGAACACACTGGCAAGACTTATAGCGAGATCGCGGATATTATTGGTGTCAGCCTTTCAGCTGTTAGTCGTATCATCAAGGCGAAGAAACAAACTGGATCCATCAGTAAAACGCAAAAGAAAATACGGTCGAAAGAGAAAAAACAATACCAGGAGGCGACCTTTACGTGATCAGGGATAGTGTGAAAGATCCTAGGAAGACATTATTCGTTTTGTTTCAATTAATTTGCCCAAGGGTGTATTTATGAATGTGAATGTGAATTGTGATGCAGTGGGTATCGGCTGGGAACGAGAAATCGGAGAGCCGAGTTCGAATTCCAGCTGAATTCGTTGCTTGTACTTACGCACAAATACCCTTGGGAAAGATATGAATCGATCTTTTCTCCCTTCGGCTATGGGTTAAGATTGGGTTCTGTAGCCTTGGCTGGCAACCAGAAAGTAATGGCAACCTACTGCGGGAAAATCTGCCCAGTCAGTCGTGTCTCTTTCGAGACATGATCTCCCAATGCAGTTATTTGTTTTTTTTTTCTACTTACTTTTATATACGTTACAAATTAAACTAAGCACAACTATTAAAAAATGAAACAATATCGCGGTTTTTAATAGGATTCTTATTTGATTTTTTGTTTTATTTTTTTTCGTCGCAATCCGTGAACTTGTTTTGCTCATGCTAAATCTTGACAAGAACGCTCTATAAAATTTGCTATTTTTTATCCACATGTTGAACATGTTAGAATTATTCAACTTTTTTCCAAGAAAAATCTCCAGTTGATACAAAAAATTGCCGCAAAACGTTGATTTATTTAAGATGTAATGAACTGTCACATGTCTTTCATTTATATTGAGATATGTTGTATTTATTTTAATTTTTCTGGTTGAATTGTTTATTCATATTGCATATGATCCATTATTGTACTAACAAGGCTACAAAAAAAATTGTATTTTATATGAATACTACCTCATGTAAACGAGGAACTGTATCATAGATTTAGCTTAGTACACTTTGTTATGGCTAGCAAGCTTGTTTAGTTAGTTCCATTACGGTTGAGTGTTAAGTAATATATATATATATATGTGTGTGTGTGTGTGTGTGTGTGTGTGTGTTTATGTATATGTTATAATAAAAATCCATATTGTCCATAAAATATTCATAATATCCATAAACATGAGTTAATAATAAACACCTGATGCTTGCATAGCACAGTGCGCAAAACTCAGAGTCATGCTATAGATGATGGTTAATATGGATAATTATTAATATATTCTTCATAGCTCAGTTATATCACATCGAGTACTATTTTATTAACCCAAGAAAAATATTTATATATGTGCGTGTACTTGCGTATATATATATATATATATATATATATATATAGAGAGAGAGAGAGAGAGAGAGAGAAGTGAACGCATAAAGATAGAGAAGTTATTTTAAAAGATTTTATCTAATTGATATAAATTATTAATTAGATAAAAGTAGAGATCTCAATGGATATAATCCAGAACAATAAAAAATACTGAAAAAGAATAATATTAATTATGTGTTGAGGTTGAGATTTACTCTCAATATATATATATATATATATATATATATATATATATATATATAAATTAATAGAAAAAAATATATTCCCTAAATCCAAAGTTAAGATTAAATATACAAACTTACATTAATTATAAAACCTCTGCTTAAATAAAAATATCCAGCGCCACCCACTACCGGCTCTTCTAAGAAATCAAAGGGATGTAGTCTGGTCACTAGATAATAAAAACTTACAAGGTTAAATCTGTCTAGAAATCAAAGACTCTCATTAGTCAACCACTTTAAAAAACACCCTTTCCAAAACTTACAACGGTCAGAGACTTATTCCCCTATCACTAACCCCCAGCAACACCTCTAACAAAATTAAACAAATATAATGGAAGGGGCTTTCCATGACTTTACACACCGCCTGATGAGACATTGAAGTTTCAATGTCGAAACAAACGTACCTTTGTCGTGGATATATATAGAAAAATTATGTACATGTTCTAAAATATAATTTATAATAATGGGCTATGGGCGTTCGGTGGATATATATATATATATATATATATATATATATATATATATATATATATATATATAAAACAAGATCTGACAGTACGCGTGTTATAGCTTGAAATAAAGTGTTATTTAAAATTGTAGTTAACAGTAGGGATTCCTAGAGAAGGTAGCAAAAAAGTGAGAAGAAAGGACTAACTATCAGCTGTAACAAGGCAAACTGTATGGCTTTTATCAATCGGAATAGCTCTATGTGCGAACTACGAATCGGAGCTACCATAATCAAGCAAGGGGGAAAATTTAAATACTTGGAAAGAAAAAAAAACAGAGGACAGCAAATATGACATTGAAATCCGAAGCCCTAAAAGCTAAGCAGAGTATTAAGAAACAGGGGAAAAAATTCGTTAATAGCTAATAAAAGAGCACTAAATTGTTTCGTGATATCGGTCTTATATGCTGCAGTGAATTCATGACAATCTCTAAAATGAAGAAGAGACTCGACGTAACAGAAATGTGGTTCTACAGAGGGATACTTAGGATACCATGGACTAAACATTTGAACAGCGACGAAGCTTTAGAAAAGTAAAAACAAAAGGGTGAAATTAAACATTTTTTTTAAAATCGTATCTCCCCGAGCAAGGCGGTAACGCCACTGATGTGCAGGGGCTATGTAAGAGTGAAAAGATTGGAAATGAGAAAGCCGGAAACCACATCCTAAACAAGGAAACAAGGGATGAGCCTCTTAACCTGTTCAATAGACGTGGGTGGAGTGTCAAACCGGGCGATAGTTTAGTCTAGCTACTCCAATTATGCCTTCAAAAACTAAGCAGTGTATTAATAAACAGGAAAATTTAACCAAAAACACAGTAAAGTGCGCTAACACGTTATGTAATATGTCAGTAGAGAAGAAAGAAAGTTGTGGAGAGCCGTGATCGCTGACGTCCTAAAAGACACTGTGCACAGAAGAAGATGAAATTAGGACTGTTTAAGAAAATTTGTCCTGCTTGAGAAGAGAGGTAAACTGGTACAAAAGATCCAATGCTGATGTTTACTTCCCCTCTTTACTTTTTAGTACACGATTGCCACCATATCATAGAGTGAAAGATTACTTAGTATTGCTTTCCTTTGGGGCAGCCCGAATTGCTACTGTACGAAGTAGCTGAGAGGGTGCCCTGTGCTCAAGATGGGCGTGAACCTTAGCTGGAGGCAAGAGACCCCGGCATAAGAATGTAAAAGAACGCTCTCCTTCCCCCGTCAAACGCGAGTACGTTACCTTTTCTTTTTGTCGCCATTCGTCAACCTGGTAGCCTACTTGTGAGTAGACCTCGGAGGTAGAACAATACAGGCTATTTGGTTTGGGGTTGACTGAAAACAGCGGAGAGAAGAAATTATTGCCATACATTAATCTCGGCTAAAGAACACAGTGACATATATATATATATATATATATATATATATATATCCAAGTGAAGAGAACCGACAGTTTTAGAATTTCGAGTTCTCCTGCATTTAATCATTTTTAAAAAGTGCTCAATACAACATATATTGTAAAGCATAATATATTGTTAAATCCCGGGAGGAGATAAACAGAGAAAGAATAGTGCAAGAAATAACTCTTAACACTGAGGATATATAAATAGAGATTTATTATACCTCAGTACAATAAACCAAATACACGTACACCAACGAACAGTTAACAAGAATAACAATTAAGAAGGCAATGTCTTTGTATAGGACGTATGCGTCCGTCTTGTGAAGAATGCTTCCGTCTACTGACGGATAACTCTCGTCTAAGGACGATGGCTCTCGTATAATCACGATCACTCTCGTATAATGACGATGACTCTCGTATAATGCCGAAGACTCTCGTATAATGACGAAGACTCTCGATGACGTTGTAGTTCGTTCTAGTCCCGGTCTTTTATAACCCGGGTCATACCCATTCCTGGGTAGGACAGGATATTTCACTACAACATATATGTAAGTCTTTTAACGATCCATGCCCCTTGTGTGTGTATGAAAAACTATATATTATTAAATTTCTTAAGAATAAAATCTATTAAATAAACGTAATGAAACAAATGTCATATGTAAACATTGCAAAATGTTCACCTTAGAATATGGTAAAAAATTCTTCATAAAAGAATATCGATTAACTTACATATATCCGGCAATTTGTTTTGTATGATGATATAATATTAATCAAATAGATATCAAAATTTATACAAGTTTAGATAAATTGTATTTATTGTATATGAAAAATTGAGGAAAAAAATGCTCTCTAAACCGAAATAGAAATAGTTTAATCATACCAAAAGTCCCTTTAAGTCAGATCAAAAATAAAAAATCTTTTCTTTCTTTTTTGTTTTTAAAAAAATGCTGGGGGGACAGAGAAAGCTAAGACAATAATCTTGTTCCCGTCATGCTTTCAGATGAAACCCTTTATTACCCAAATCTATAACTATATTTTCAAATTTAAAAGTTGAACTTCATTCTGATGAGTTAAATTAAACACTCACGTAAAATCTAAATTTTTCTGTCTTCCTATCTCCATATTAACTCTTTAAATAACAATTCAAACGTGAATCATTTTCGCAACAATAAATCAACATTGCCTGATAACGAGGTAAAATCTCGAAAAAGAAATTAATGTGTCCCAATGTAAATTAAATTAATTTTAAATAAAAAACAAATTTAATTATAGACAAACCATCCGCAGACAAGCGTTTTTCACTTGATCATAGCTATTCAGCGCGGCTAGATTAATCGTCGGGACTGATTTGACAGTAGTAGGATATTCACCCACCAGACCATTGGTGCAACAACAGCGGGAAGTCGCTTTCATCGCCTATAATGTATTTTATGAAATGTAAATAACGCCAGCAGCGAGAGTGTTCTGACAACCGCTTTTAACGGGCGTTCTACACCGTAAACAGATAACATAGCGTAAGGCCGTCAATAAGTACTATTTATGAAATTTTTTCCTCTCTACAGGGTTCAATCGCAAGCTAGATAATCATTTCACTAGAATCAAGGCTATAAAGATACTAAGACTGAGTGAGAGAGAGAGAGTATGGGAAATTTAATAAGGCAGGAGAACAATAAAAGAACAATATTTAAAAAGACAATTAATAACATTTCACATTTAAATTTTTGAAGATTAAAATTGAATGGTTAGTCTAGAAGCTGAAAGAGATCTCCACAAACGAGAAGTGCGATAGAAGAAACTTTCAGCATAGAACTTTCGGTTACATCTACACATTTCATTGACCTTGCTGTCAATCTAGTACTTAAATTTATAAAGTCTAGGTAGTACAGAGAAAAGTTCACCAGAACAATTGTCATTAAAGTATTTATAGAAAAGGCACAGGGAAGCTACGTTTTGGATGTGAGAAAGTAACTGAAAGCGAGATGCCAGGTCAGGGCCAATAACATTTCAGATTTTCTTTGGGATTTTATCAAGAATCTCTAAATATTTAGTTGGCGGACTAGACCAGATGAGGTAAAACTATTCAAAACAAGTTGAATGGTGCGCGTGAGCGCGCACACACACACACACACACACACACACACACACACACACACACACACACACACACACATGAGTTGAATATATGCATGGGAATCCGATAAGATGACTAGAATAAGTAAAGAACAAGTAGGAAAAAAGTGTCTTTAATCGAACATGTTTCACTTTAACAAGCTTCTTCAGAGATTTATTTAAGACGAATGATTTAAAAAAATCCAAGAGACAGTATGTTGATTGAGGTATAGTTTCATTGGTCAGATACATGTCACGTGTATCTGACAATGTATGAATGTCACGTGTGATAAAGCAATGGATGAATATTAAATGTAGAAGAAAAACTTGTCTGTTTGAGTGTGTGTGCCACAAGCAATAACAACATTAGATGTTTATTATGAATGTAAGTATATGTAAGCGAAATAATGCGTGTTAAGTGCATCCAAATAATAGACAAACTAAGTGTGTGTGTATGTCGATAATATTAGTATGTGTGAATGACACCGACGAAATATATTTCCGTTCAAAATACCTAACAAGTATTGTACATACGTGTCAAGCGATGGAACGAATTTTCTTTATATATATATATATATATATATATATATATATATATATATATATATATATATTGATGAAGAACGCACATTATTCATTTTTTTCAATTGGAGTAGATAGATCTATCTATCGCCCGGTTCACAATCCACCCATGTCTATTGAACAGGTTAAGAAGCTCATCCCTTGTTACCTGTTTAGGATGTGGTTTCTGGCTTTCTCTTTCCCAGTCTTCTCACTTTGTTTTCTTGTTGTTTTTTTTTCAATTGGAGTAGATAGATCTATCTATCGCCCGGTTCACACTCCACCCATGTCTATTGAACAGATTAAGAGGCTCATCTCTTGTTCCCTGTTTAGGATATGGTTTCCGGCTTTCTCTTTTCCGATCTTTTCACTATTACGTAGCCCCTGCACATCAGTGGCGTTACCGCCTTGCTCGGGGTGATACGATTAAAAAAAAAATATTGACTCTCTGTACAAAGAAAGACTTTAAGTTACATCTTTCTGGTCATTGCTTAGTTAGGACCCATTTACACATACGTAAACTTACCAAACTCTGTCCACAATCCACTCGTAGAACATACGACAATCATAGATTCATCTGCAAAACCGATAGAAACAATGGAAGTATTATTAATACAATACTAAATAATAGCAACTATGAATTCGGACTCAATGAGTTGAACGTATTTGTAAAATAAAAAATAACACTTCCAAATTTATCCTTGAAGATGGAGTAACCGAAAGTGCACGGATATATAGCATATTCGGACAGTTTTTACAAACTTTACATCCAGAAAAGTAAACACCTATACAAACAGAAGAAATATTGAACAAAAAAGCTTAATCGCAGTGACTTATTTTTTGTCTTTATTTAAACTTGTACAAAGGAGGGATTGCTACCCCAAATACACAATTATATATATATATATATATATATGTATATATATATATATATATGTGTGTGTGTGTGTGTGTGTGTGTGATGTAGAAAAAATTATAAACACCGACGCATATGATTGAACACTGATCGCCAGATAAAGAATAATACTAGGAAAATGGATTATTCCACTGGCGATCATAATTATATAAGCAACAGAAGGAAGACAGAGGCGATGAGCGTAGAGCGAATAACCACTAATCGGATAAGCGCATAGCGGATGAGCGAATAACGAGTAATCAGAATTCCTGCGAATAACGAATCTATCGCTGACCCAACTGTGAATCTATCGCGGACTAATCGTATTACGAGTAACTAATTAATATACCAATATATACACCCGTGTGACACCAACTCACTTACAACAAAACAAACGAGGTTACAGCACTATATTAATGCATATTTCGGCAGCAACCTTTCTTTTAAACATCGAAAATGGTTAAAGAAGTGGCCGAAAGCACTAGGAGTATGGAAAATGATTGTACCCCCTTTCTTCCACCAAACGAAAAAATGTAAGAGCGTTATAAAAATTAAATAAAATTAATTAAATTTTCTTGTCTGTCATATTTAACGAGATAGATAGATAGATAGATAGATAGATAGATAGATAGATAGATAGATAGATAGAAAGAAAAAACTGAAGTTGCGTGTGCATTCGTGTGTGTATACTCACTGATTTCTATTAACATACACTTCCACATTATCCGTCTGATATTTTTCAAAACTTACACACCTCTTGCAAATGTATTATTCTACACAAGAAAGAAAACAATTGTGCGTGGATCTTTAGTTTAAATTTTGTTTTAATATCTTATTTTTAATTTTTTTTTTTTTTTTTTTTGCTAAAAATAAGTTCAAGTATGAAAAAAAAATACTAAGTTGGACAACTTTTGACAAAATCAAAACCTACCTTCACGATAACTTAAACTCATCTAGAGGAGTAGTGACAAGCCTTGAGCTCTCATTATGCACCCCAGAAAAAATTAAGTCCAACCTAAAGAACCAACATATAAGAGATGTTAGAAGATTATCAATTTAAAAAAATGGACTAAATATGTAAACTAACTCGTATGTTCTGTCAACACTTCCATACCACCCAAAGCCATAACAAATGGTTATACAGTAGCTAAAGTAAATTGGTGTAGATAGATCTATCTATCGCCTGGTTCACACTCCACCCACGTCTATTGAACAGGTTAAGAGGCTCATCCCTTGTTCCCTGTTTAGGATGTGGTTTCCGGCTTTCTCTTTTCCAATCTTTTCACTATTATATAGCCCCCTGCATATCAGTGGCGTTACCGCCTTGCTCGGGGTGATACGATTAAAAAAAAAAATAATGAGAGGGGGAAAAGAAAATGGTATGACAGTATTCTTCCAAGAAGTTATTTCTAGTATATATCAATTTACAAAACTATACAGGGAGTAAACCGCCTGTATACGGATAGAAAATGAGTTCATCGGATGTACAAAAATAGAAAGGTGTTTAAGACAAGGATGTGTTTTCTCCCCGGACTTATTCAACCTATACAGCGAGGCGATTTTAAGAGAATTATATGACCTACCAGGATTCATTCAATCTTAACAACATAATATATGCAGATGACATAGTGTTGATAGCAGACACGGAATAAAAAATACAAAACTCTCAGAGAAGGTGGTAAATGAAAGCGAAAAGAAAGCACAAAACACCAATTGTCAGAAGATAAAATGCATGGTTGTTAGCAAAAAGGACAGCCGAAAATGCAAATTACAAAACGGAAATACCAAAATCTAGCCATTACAATAATTTAAATACCTGGAAAGTCTTTTAACAGAGAACTGAAAATGCGAAACTGAAATTTAGAGAAGCATTTGGATAGTCAAAGATGTTTTTAGAAACTAAGCAGAGTATTAAGAAACAGAAAAAAACATCGTTAGGAACAAAAACAAAAAGCAAAAAAAAAAACGAGTACTTAACTGTTATGCGATATCTGTCTTATATGCAGCAGTGAATTCTGGACAATCTCCTCTAAAATGAAGAAGTGATTTGATGTAACAGAAATGTTGTTCTAAAGAAGGATGATGAAGATACTATGGACCGAATATGGGATCGACTATTAAAACTGTTTCAACAGAGAGTTCGATGCAAATTTAACTTACAGAGTAAATATTTATTTCATATGTAAATTCAATATTTTAGATTTAGAGAATCGCCATTTCTACATGCTCTCAAAGGTCTGTTTCCTCAGTTCCCAGTAAGAGGTATAATCTTACATATATATATATATATATATATGTGTGTGTGTGTGTGTGTGTGTGTGTGTGTGTGTGTGTGTGTGTGTGTGTGTTGTCATCCGCAGACAGATCTGTTTCGCTGTATCACAGCTCATCAGTACGGTTAGACTCCGATTGCTCCTTAACCCAGTCTCGAAACCTGACCGAATTGGCGTCAGTCGGCGACTCTACCCCTGGGCCACGGGGCATTCGTATATATATAAGAAAGTGAAGGAACAGGTAGATTAAAACTGTTCAAGCATTTAATTTTATAGAGAGTGCTCGATACAACGTAGTGCTCAATATTGTATTTTTTATTAGAATGGTTTATAAAACAATTATATCACAAAAATAATTTTCACAATTTATTTTAAAATATCGCCTGAAGAAGAACAGTATTGTTCTGAAGCATGAAAATTTTAGTGTAGTGATATAATGCTTTTATAAACCATTGTAATAACAAATACAATATTTATGAGTGTATGTGTTCGTGCATATGTACATATAGTATATATATATATATATATATATATATATATATATCATCATCATCATCATCTTCCGTTACACCTAATGGTGGCTAGGGCAGCAACAAAACTTCTCCACCTCTGCCTATCTTGAGCCAGACTAGTCAATGAACCCCAAGAGTACTGCATAGCTTTCTTTCATTCTTCACCGTACTTCCATGTCGTTCTTGGTCTTCCCCTCTTTCTTTTGCCATCTGGGGTCCAGTGCAGTGCTGTCCTTGTGATTGACTGTAGATCGTTCCGGGGCACATGCCCAATCCATCTCCACCGCCTTCTTGTCATGATGGTGCCCATGTGATATATATATGTATATATAATCGACCGATTTGGTGTCAGTCGGATTACCTAAGCCGTAGGCACATGGAATGATAGAAGGGAAATTTTAGCGTGTTATATATATGCGGTGAATACACACGCCAGCCACCGGGAGAACTTAATTCATTACTGAAGAATATATATAGAAACAGATCTCGATATGTAAAGTCAGAAGAGCGTCAAATTTGGACTCGAAACACGCACGTATATCGCGACAAATATGATTATGAACACTTAATGTATTTTACAAAAGATATATAATAATAATAATAATAATAATAATAATAATAATAATAATAATAAATCAACACTTTAAACAAAACGTTCAAGACCTCTCACACTTTTATCATCTGTACCAATTTCTCTCTTTGGAACAACTCATATTTCTGTTGTATATATATATATATATATATATATATATATATATATATAACGCATCGTTCATTCAGCAATGAATTAGAACACACTCAGCTATTGGGCGTGTATAATGATAATATACACGCTAAAAATTTGCCTTCTTCTACCGAGCGTCCATAGCCCAGAGGTAGAATCGCCGACTGACACCTATTCGGTCGGGTTTCAATACTGGGTTAAAAGCAATCGGAATCTAACCGTACTGATGTTATACAGCGAAACAGATCTGTCTGTAGATGACTATGTGTGTGTGTGTGTGTGTGTGTGTGTGTGTGTGTGTGTGTGTGTGTGTGTGTGTGATGAGTGACGGCAGAATATCTTAGGTTGACAGTGGACAAAGGACTGTTAGACGAGCGTGTCTCAAGTATAATGACAAGAGGCTCCTAAGTTTTCAATGTACCTAATACTAACTTCGAGCATGTTGCTCGGAATAGAATAGAAATAAATGTATTGTGCCAGAATTGTACAGAAATATTAAAATCAGTTGTACTGACCGGTTAAGGGACAAAATACAACAAGTTTTGTGTTAGTAAATATTCCTGTTGCTATGTCCCGAGATCCTCACTGTTGCACAATACGTTGACTTATATGCAGGTCACTAACGGGACTGAAGTGTCATAACTGAATGAGGTTGTCGGATCTTCACTTGTTGAACTCGATGAGAGAGTACATCATATATAGGGTGTTCCATGAAGATGTATCGAATCTAGCAGGAAATAAAACAGTGTTTTATGGTGAAATTTTATTGAGTTTATTATTGGATCATGTTATTTGCATCATAGCAGTTATTACCTGAATTGAATGATACGGAAGTAAAAAATTTGTGGTTCCAACAGGACGGCGCCACGTGCCACACAACCAACGCAACAATGGCTTCATGGATTGAGCAGTTTCCAGGTCGCATCATCTCTCGAAACAGTTTTCAATTTGCAACTACGATCGTGTGACTTGACGCCTTTTTGCATTTCTTCCTTTGGGGCCAACTCAAATGTAAAGTTTATGCCGACAAATCAACAACAATTCAAAAGCTGAAGAGTGAGATAATAAGGCATTATAGTAGATACCTCCAAAACATCGCTGAAAAAACAACATAGTTTGAAGGATAAAGGTCCCAACAGTCAAATGCGATATGTAATACACGCTTTGGGCGATCATGTCTCGAAAGAGACATGACTGACTGGACAGAAGATTATCCCGCAGTAAGTTACCATTGCGTTCTGCTGGTTGCCAACCAGCGCGTAAGTGAATGTGCGTTGTGGTACAGTTTATATCGGCTCGGAACGAGAAACCGGGGAGCCGAGTGCGAATTCCCGTTGAATCCATTGTATTCACTTACGCGCAAATACCTTTGGGAAAGGTATTAATCCGTCTCTTCCTTCCAGTTATGGGTTAAATAGCAGGACAGATTGGGTTCTATAGCCTTGGTTGGCAACCAGTCTGCTGCAGAAAGCAATGGCAACCTACTGTGGGATAATCTTCTGCCCAGTCAGTCATGTCTCTTTCGAGACATGATCGCCCAAGAGTGTATCACGTATGGCACTTAACTGACCGAATGCAAGGAATTCAACCCGATTTGTCGTTCCGAATCGATATCCACTGCACCACAACGCACATACCTAAGTAAAAAAAACAAAGTTTTATCGGCAAAATTTTTATTAAGAGAATAGATTAAAATATTTTAAAATTATTCTTTAAATTTTTAATTCTTTCTAAAACGTTCAAAATTTTGGGAGAAAATCTTGATTTTTCTTTGTCGGTGAATGGCGTAATTTTTACATAGGTTTATTACGACAGACGTAATATTACGCAAGTGACTTTTTTGTCGGTGAAAGACTAATTTAGAAATTCTTGCAAAAATCAAACAATGGTCGGATATTGATGAAAATTTTAGGACTTATGCATCATTGACTGAAATCATTTTTGAAATAACTATGTTTAGAAAATCTTGATAAAAATATTTTTTTTACATATGTTACACCCCCAGCAATTAATTTTCTGAAATGTCTAGAAATCCGATTGTTTCCCCATCACCTAATATTCATTAAATTCAGGAGTCATTGGGGAATGCTAATCAACTGTCTTTTTTTCTTCAAAATTAGCCCATTTATAGAAATTCTGCTCCGAATTGCGAAAACAAAAATGAAACTTTGCCATTTTTTAATTAAGATAAACTTTTAATTGGTTTTATAAACAATATATATTAAGGATATCATAGTCAGAAACTTTTTTTTTACAATGAATAATGAATTTTTACAAGAGTTACTTTTTATCATAATAATTTATAAAATTTAAAAAAATCTTCTAAAATTTCCCCCTTCATCATTAACGCTAGGTTGTTAAATTAATGCGTGACGACAATATTTACAAATCGAAAATTGAAAAGCATAATACAAATAATTTAGCCAATGAATATTTATTTTATTTGTACGAGTGGCTGTACGTAATATTTATCATTAAAAGGTCACGTGATTCAAGGGTTGTCCCTCTTACAGTAAAATAAATTTTCTATAATGTACATTTGTATTAAGTGCCCAATTCTTTTCATTGTTTCTGAATCATCCAACAACAGGCTTCCCAAATCTCACTTTCAAAATTTAAAGAAATTTACTTCCTATTTTCATCTTTTACATTAATTGTGAATGTATTGAAAAAGGTTTCCTTTTTCTATTTTTTATAACCTGTGTTTGGTCTTTTATTTTTTGTACATTTCTTTTTGCTAATTCTACCATTGAAATTATTAGTTTTTTTATTGTTAAACTCCTACTCAGCATAACATTTCATAAATTCAGTTCGATTATTTCAATTTCATTCTATCTTATTAAATTGTAAAATTATTTTAAAAGTAAGTTTTATATTATTTTAATTTTTATTTATTCAGAAGGCATATTCAACGTATGGTTATAAAGCTAAACTAAATAAAATTTTATAAAATGTATAATCCTGAAAATATGTCAATTTTTTATTTTTACTATATA